>CAJVPN010001258.1:0-15951 GCA_910592215.1 Entrophospora candida
ACGAAAAACTATTTTATAGAAATTTTAATAGTCATGAAGAATTTTATGTAGATGGGATTCAGCAAAAACTAAAAGGTATTTTATTTATACTTCTGACTTTATATTGATTAAAGTTAAATAATAAATAAAATGTATAAATTGTCTTTAACACTCATTTCAATCAAACCCGCCTATATAATTATTGAATAATTGATAAATATTCGTTTTGCAAACTTCATAGATCTTGACTTTGTCATTCGCTTCGATCAAATCCGCCTTTATAATTATTGAATAATTTGTAAACATTCATTTTGCAAGCTTCATAGATCTTGACTTTGACACTTGCTTCAATCAAACCCGCCTATATAATTATTGAATTATTGATAAACATTTATTTTGCAAACTTCATAGATCTTGACTAACACTTACTTCAATCAAACCCGCCTATATAATTATTTGAATAATTGATAATAATAAAACGTTTATTAAATATATTTACAAACAGCTTCATAGATCTTGACTACTTTAATAATTACTTCGATCAAACCCGCCTATATAATTATTGAATAATTGATAAATATTCATTTTGCAAACTTCATAGTTCTTGACTTTAATACTTGCTTCTATCAAACCCGCCTATATAATTATTGAATAATTCAATAGTTTGTACAAGCATTAAGGACAATATCTATGAAGTTTGCAAAATATTCTAATGAATATTTTATCAATTATTCACTGGTTTGTACACAAGATCTATGAAGTTTGCAAAATATTCTAACAAACATTTTATCAATTGTTCAATAGTTTGCACAAGCATTAAGGACAAGATCTATGAACAAAATATACTAATGAACATTTTATTAATTCAATAGTTTGCACAAGCGTTAAGGACAATATCTATGAAGCTTGCAAAATATTCTAATGAACGTTTTATCAATTATTCAAGTACAAACTTTAAGGACAAGATCTATGAAACTTACAAAATATTCTAACGAACGTTTTATCAATTATTCAATAGTTTATATAAATTTCTCTTTTATTTCAACTTATATTTTAATAACATCACCATGATAAATAAATAATAAAGTCAGAGATAAATTTAATCATTATTGTTGTTGTCCATTGTTCTAATCACTATTTACATATGTAAAAGAAAAATTTTAATATCTATTTATTTATCATATTTACTTTTTAAAATAAATGATTTTACTATAAAAGACATACCTAAATGATAAAAATATGCAAATATTCATAATAATGTAATAGTTGGACATTTATTTCTACCTATACTTGCAATTGGACGCGTCAAACAAAATTTTACATATATGAATATTTGATTTTGAGGGTCAGATTATTTTCAGTTTTATTAACAACCTGCTTTAAAAATTTTCATAAAACAGATACATGTGATAAAGAAGTTATATCTCAAATTTGGTGGTGGTTGCTACACAGCAAGGGTGTCAAATGAGTGTGTGAAGACATTTGATTATAAAATTTTACTATGTGAGAAATGTCCTGTGACTAATAGGTTAGATAGGTAAAAACAGTAGAAATTGATGATAATGTGATCACAGCTGCATCTGCATCAACTGAAGAAAGTGGGACCAAGACTAATAATGACAAATTCTCAAAGCAAATAAGGATGGAGTCTCTCCAATATATATATCATATGGGATCTCAATTAAATGATGAAGAGAAGAAAAAAATACATGTGAAATATGCCAACATGTTAAATCTATAGATGGGCGTCTAAATTGTTTTTGGGGTTGTCTAAAGTCAAAAATGTCTAAAAAAAAAGGTCTAAATTAATATAAATAGTAATGATTTGCTTTAAATATAACTAAAAAGTCACTTGGATATACACAAAATTCAGTAAATTATCCAATAAAAATTCAATTTCAATATTTTAGACAATCATGGTCTCAATTGTCTAAATGTCTAAATTAATCTATATTTTAGACATTGTCTAAATAATTTAGTTTAAATGCCCATCTATAGTTAAACCATATGATGAAATTTGGCAATGATTCAGAGAAAAAAAATGCTAAAAATTATTTGAGTATATTTGAAGTAAGTCATTTGTTTTTATAAGATTGGTTTTTGGTCTTTATGATAAAATATTATTTTGGGTGAGATTTAAGAGCACTCATAGCTATTTACAAAAAACTAGTAGTAATAACTACAATATACTAATAAATATATTCATTAACAACTCTATTATTTTAAATTTAAAGGAAATCAAAAAAGTAAATATACAGGTTAATAAAATCAAATCAATCATCTCAGTTTAACAGACACAACTAATAAGCTTGATAATGATGAATTTGATTTTATGGAACTAATATTCATCATTGACTTTAACTTTTACACTACTCATCAAGAAAATAAAAATTACTGGAATTATTACAGCCTTTCAACCACTTGTCATGGATTGATTCCAGATATTACTGTTTCATTTTTGAAGCCTGAAGTTGAGATTTTAGTTGTTGAACATAGTAAATCAAAATGTATTGGCAATGTTCAAAAAAATCTAAATGACACCATCAAACTTGCAATCCTGATCTAATCTAAAATTTAAATAGAGACAACCATGCCAAATTTTTGGAAATTCTAAACCAAGGACCTAAAACTCCAGAAAAATTAAAAAATCAAAACGGATTGTAGAAATAGACACTTCTCCAATTACTTTACAACAGGGTTGGCAAATGTGTGATCCACTGGTGGTCCATTGGGTCCATTAATGTAAATATTTTAATCATATTTAGTATTTTATTAATAAACAATTAAATTTGATTTAATTTTACAATAATTCATTGCCTGAAATTAAATATAAAACCAATTAGTATTATATAATACAGTATTATTTGCTCTCCAAATAACTAAATTCCTTTTCACTGTAATCAATTATTCTTCCTTCTTGTCCATGTAGCAGTATAAATTGAACTAAATCCACCTTCAGTCAATTTTGTTATTTTTTCAAATTGCTCAAAAGGTATCCGTTCTAAAATATAGTCTGGCAGAGATGATTTTATTTGACATTGTTGAATAAAATCATCAATTATGTTATTCCAAATGGTAAAAAGACTCTGTAATTGTAATCAACCTATCAGAGTATCTTGTCAATTTACACTTATTACATTCTTTTGGTTTGCCCGATTTATCTCTTGCATTATTTAATTCAAAATTATAAATAAACTTTTCCTTATAAAATTCTCTTTCATTTTCAGAAAGCTTCTTGTTTTCTTTGACTAATGAAAAAATAATCCTTTTTACTTTCTCTATCAGAATTAATTATTGCATTATAAATTTTTAATACAAACTCCTTTCTTTCTGGTGATAACAATAACAATAACTTATCATGGAAGGACCCTATCGCTAGCCAGGTTGTTAGTGATAACTCGGAGATGATACGGCAATTACCCAAAGATCTATATAATAATTTTATGGTAGGTGATTTACCTTCATTGACAAGGGTTTATTCAATCTTTTCTTTTTCACCCGCACTAATGGTCAAATTGGCTTTATGTGCTCGTTGCGGATGTTAATAATTGATTTAACTTCACTAGAAACTTGCACAAAAAATGGTACCTCCATCTTTATCGGTCGTTCAAGAAGTATGTAGAAGGTTTATATCAAGTTTTGATGAGTTTCCTGCTGTAATTTATCCAGAAAACCTATCACATGATGGGAATTGGAAAGAATAAAACGATTCTCTATTAGAGATTGCATCTGGGATTCTCAATGTAATGTGAGTACTGGAAAAAAGTCAAAATATCCGTTAATTCTAATAAATAATAAATAAATATTTCAATCGCTTTTCCTTGGTAGAGATGACTCCTGGAAGAATCCAGCGTTTGGGCCTGAATTTGCATCATCTATGAATGAAGGAACTTATGTTACAAACGTAACCATACCCGCGGTTAGGGCTTCATTAAAAAACCTTTATCTCGGGACAACCTCATTCATTAGCACGTAGGCTATAATTTACTAGCCACTATATGTTTTAAGTAAAAAAGCTATAATATGATTATTTCTATAGTTCGGAAAGACAAAGTATTGCTAGTGCAAACAGAAGAAAGGAAGTGGCCATTCTGGGAGATGGCCTGATATAATGTTTGTAATAGAAGATAAGGGATATGTTTATGAGCTCATGTTTAGTGAATGCTCGCAATTAGTATGTAATGAGCGCAAAAAAAGTGATGACGACATTAAGTTATGGCGAGAAGCTAACGATGGGATTTCTTGGGTTCGTAAGTTGTAAACCAAAAAAGGAAGAATTTGGAATTATTGGATTGCAAGTTGCTGGTACTGTTTTATTTTCTTCGACCTATTTTTAAGTAAATACTAATACCGGAACAAATTTTTAGGGGATATTTTGCTTATAATAGATGCGACAGATGTACATCATTACTATCATTTGAAGTCGGTAGAAATTCCTGTTCAACGGGCAGATGAAATTATTGTAACGAATTTTGTGGAGACCTTATTAATCATGCGGGTATGTTGGCGGTGTTGCATCTGAGCTTCTACTCTTATTGTGTTCATTCCATAGAATATTTTATTTGTCAATCAATATATCTCTCCTACATCATGCACCAATATTCAGATCACGTAAGAATATAGAAAAAAGTACAACAGTATCTTCAGATCAAAGAAAAGATTAACATGTATGTCATATTTTATATAGATGTCTAATATGTTTGGCAATAGAAAACTATGTAGTTTGATTTTTAATAAACTCACAATATGAACCATTTCAACTGAAAATATCCGAATCGAGATTATTTACCTCCAGTTATCTGCATAATCAAACATTGACTTCACATCTTGCGTGTTCTTATTTATAATAGTTATAAAGTCTTCGTCAATTATATATATATACATATCCTTATTTTTATATTGTGAATACTGCGTAGGATTCATAGTGTATTTGTTTTTTTAATAGATATGCAATTAATTTAATTATTCGGACACCGTGCATTGTTTACTTATATAATATACATTAACATAAATGTAGATGGACACATTGCTAATATTTATTACTATCAATTCATCAAAATAAAAGATTCCTTTTTAAAGATTTAATTTTAAACATTAATTAATAAAAATAAAAATTTTATTTTGGCCAATAAACTCAAATTTGTCGATCATTATTGACCAATCACAAAGAAATTCCGTTATGTCTTGATAAGTCAGCCAAACATGCTCAGCCATTCGCGGCTGACTTATCAAGTTTACCTATGTAATTCGAATAAAACAAATAATTCGAATAGAGAAAATAATTCGAATGGAACGAATAGTTTAAATAAAACGAAATAATAATAATTCGAATTAAAATAAATGAATAGAAACTACGACTTTTATCCTGCTATTATGTATTGTATTTGTTTTTTTGAGCTAATGCATGTTTTTTTGTAATGCAAGTGAATCCATCTCAACTAAATATCCATGTCACTGAATTCTACGCTAAAATTCTAAATGTAAAAATGAATGTTAAGAGAAATTTTTTTCAGCTGGCTGAGCTTTTAAAAATTCCTTAGCTGGCTAACATTACTAAAAATATGTTTTTGGATTAATTATCCATCTATTCCTATAAAAATTCCCAGCACTAAATAGTTTTGTCTTTTATCGATCACGGGGCACTGAGATAATGACGATCAACTTGAATTTCAATGCATAAATAATTATTGGCGTAAAATTTTATATGCATAATAATAAATAAATGTCAAAATTTATATAATTGTAATATATTTTATTACTACTATTATCCAATAATCTAACTATTTTTCTCTTTTTGAAATTCAGACAAGTTTTTTCCAAGATTATTTGCATGCACATATGATGGTGCATATTACTGAATAATGGATCCAATTGATCCTCTTATTATTATTGTGACAATGCGAACAAATAAATTACAGGCTCAAGATTAACATCACAATTGTACTACCACTAAATGGGGTCCAATATTATGTTATAAAACATTAATTTTCATTATTAATTTTTTTGCTGATCATTTTCATATATATAGGTAAAATCCAAACCCTGATAACTTTTGAAGGAAACAATTTATAAGCTTCAAATTAAGGATACATGTTATTGAGTTATCGTTAAATAAGAATATGGAGATCCTTTTTATTTTCATATTATCTAAGGTAAAACCAAGAGCAAAACTTGATTGTTTCAGAAATCTCATCAAGAAGATAAAAATAGATGGTAAATGTGTTAGATATTTTTCCCCAAAAATTTTTGTCCACATCCTCGTCCTGCTTTCTTTTCCTAATGTTTATTATTTTTCTTTCTTCTTGGCTTTCTTTTCTTAGATAAGCTTCAAGTGTCTGAGTATCATTTATTTTGAAGATATAAGGTGCATTTTTTCACCTTGTCCTTTATTTAAAATACTTCTGATAATATTATAATTCTTGGGTTCCATAGTAGATCTGATGTAAATGAGTTTCATATTAACCATTGTTATATAGAGAGCTCTGTATATCACTTAAGATAACAAATGGATATTATAAAACTGCTAATTACAAATGACTAAACTTTGATCCCGAAATTCGTGGTAAATACCACTTTTAACTGCTGATACTGCTGATCATAGTGAACTCATATCTCCATTTCTTCACCCTTTGTGATTTAATTTCTAATTCGGGATTTTTTTGATAATTTTATGATTAATTTTGTATTGTCTTTCCTTTTTTCATTTCTTTAATGAGTTGGACACATTTATACTGTCAATTCTTTAATCCTTTTGCTTGATTCATTTAATTTTTTCATCAAGTGTTATTTCAGCTAATGCCTTTTCAATTTCCTGCTTTAAATCCAATATCTCACTCTACAAAATATTTATTTCTCTGTTCATATTGTCCAATTGTAGTGATAAACTTTTGTTTTTGTTAGTTAAATTTTGATAAAAGTCTGCTTCTTTTCCTTGGTTAATTTTAAATTTTCATTCATTTCTTGATTGATTGCTAAGAACTTTGAATTGCTTAAAAAAAGAATAACCATTTAAAATGATCATGGTAATTACCTCCATTTTCTCCATTTTCCTATGTTTATCAGTAAAAATCACCCATGATTGAGCGTATTTATTCATAAAGTCTTCATAAGCGGAAGCTCTTTCATCTTCCAATTCTTCAAACATCCTGGTTGATTGTCCTCTTTTAAATTTTGTTGGTTTTCTGAATTAAATATCTTAACCTTGATCATCTTCCTGAATTATTTAAAATCTCCCTTTGATCTATCTATATTATAGTGGGCAAATCCTCCACCAACTTTTGGCCAAAAAACGATTCTTTTTTTGAGTACTAATTTAAATAAGGCACCTCAATTTTCATTAACGTCCAGGTTTAATTTCCATGCCCTAAATTTTTTAAAAACAAACTTTATCCTTTTTAAATATTTTCATTTTTTAAATTATAATTAGCTAATGATTTATTGAATAGTTAGTAGTAATACAAGTATGCTAATAACATACAAAATTATTTAAATGCTTATTGCTATTAATAGGAATTTGAACTTTAAAATTTTGCCGAGATAAAAAAATGAATAATTGTTCAAATAAGACAAAAAAAAACATCACACCATTCTATAACAATTTCTTTATTGATTACATGGGTTTACAATTGGAAGGTAAATCTGCATTAGATAGATTAGGTAATCCATTTTCATCAAACGATAAATCTGGTGCAAAGTCTTGAAGAATTTCTGGTGGTGGTTGCCCAAGTTCTTGTAACTTTAAGTGTTGAGAAATGATGTGGTATGAGAGAGGAATAGAATTGTGAATAAATAAATAAAAAACAATTGATTAAAATCAAAATAGTTTTTTCATAGACATACTTCTTGCATCAAGTTTACTATAACTTGGTTTTGTTGTTCATTATTACTGTCAAAATCTGGTGATTCATATTCTTCAATAATTTTTTTAATACAATCTGATTGTTTTTTGAAATTTTCATAATCAATCTGAGATACTTTGCCATATTTTTCATTAAGCCATTTTGAATACTGTGGAAAAAGAAAAAAAAAAAGCAATATTTTTTTTTGTAAAGAATTTGATAAATTAATAAATAAAAATATTTGAATTTCTTTTTCAACCCAGTTAATTAATTACCTTCTTGTGGAATTCTTTCATTGGTTCATATAAATATTCTTTAGATGCCAAAGTTCCCATCATTGATTCCATTATTTTATCCATTCCTCCACACATTCCATCAATATTATCTTCTGTAAGACCCATATTCTCTAAATGTTTTAACATTTCTTCCATAAGTATATCTGTTGATTCTTCTGTAATACTAGCCTATGTAAATTGATAATGAAAGATAAGTAAAATGAACATATAGACAGACAGACAGACAAACAGACAGACAAACATTTACATCAACTTGTTCAGAACTATTTTGTAATTTGTTCATAGTTTGATTAATTTTATCTTGAAATGAATCACCTTTGGATTCATTTGGTGACTTTCGTATTTTGTTACCACTAACATCACCAATATTACTATTTTTACCATCAAAATCTACTATATCATTTAAGTTGTTGATTCCACCAACAGATTTCATAAAACCTTGTAATGTGCTTCTGAGTTCTTCATTTAATTCTTTATTTGTCACCTCATCTACCAATTTTTCCATGTCTGCTGCTAAAATTTTTGCATATTCTTCATCCATGTCTGAAGTAAGTTCTGCTAAATTGATATCATCATCATCATCATTACTTAATTTTGGCAATAAATTGCTTGGAATACTATTATTTATTGTGGAAAAGGTAGGCGATGAAGATTTTGTGGGAGGTTGTGAGGAAAAATCATCAAGAACCTCTATTTATTAATTAAAAATACATTATGTTTAAAATTTTTATTTTGAAAAAAAAAAAAAGATACTACATAACTAACCGTCAAGTAGATCATCATCTAAAACGTCTAATTCATCAGCAACTGTAACTTTTTTATTTTCAAAAGCCATATCAAAAAATTAAATTTAATATTTGAAAAATAAAATGTTAATATATAAAAAGAAGAGATGTAGCGTGTAACAATCGTTTGATTAGAATTATGTAATAATTTTTAAGTGTAACTACAATCGGACTTCAGGAATTAAACAGGACTCCGGAAACTTCTCAATGATTAAAAAAACATATTATATTAGTATTAGTATTAGTAATTAGTAGTAGAATTTGAGGCTTAATAGTGGTACACACTTTTTTTCTTGGAAACTAAACTTTTACGTTTAATAATTTAGCCCTAAAATTATTTGTACCCCATTTTTAACCAAAGGTTACACATTATAATCCTAATGTAAAATTTGTCATTGTCAAAATAAAATAAAAAATATAAATAGCTATATCACATACACAATTAATTATGTGTCAAGCAAAGTTAAGGTTATTAATTTAATTGATAGGTAGGTAATAGGTAATCATAATCAAGTGTTCAAGTGCTTTACTTTCTCGAGATTAGTATTACCAAAAAAAGAGTCAGGAATTAAAGCAATTCTCAAATTTTTTTCTCTTTTCTCTTTCTTATTTATTATATATAAATAAATAAAATAATACTTGCACTACAATAAATAAAGTGACTCAAGAAGATTATCTGTGAGTAGTAGTATAAATAGTTGATGTCAGTTTATTTGATTAGTAACAATAACACACAAATATAAATAGACGTTCATTTTTTCTTTATTCTTTAAAAAAAAAATTTTTTTTCTTTTCTTTCTACCACTCACTACACTTGTAAAAAAAAAATTACATATATTTATTAATATAATTAGACTCACTTTGTGAATTAGACTTTATAGAAATATTATCTTTTATATTCAAAAACAACTAAAATAAAAAAAACCTTATTTAATAAAATTTTTTATTATACAAAATATACATACAAATTAAGAAAAATCAATTAAATAAATATGATGCCTCCCAAACCAGCACAATTACATGTTACTGTTATTAGACATGCAGAAACAAACTCAAACTTAAATCGTATTTTACAGGGTCATATAGGTAAAAAAAAAAAAAACGAATTTGATTGATTTGGTCGCTTCGTTCCTTTTTATCGTTTTTGTTAATTTTTTTTATAAAACGTGTTTCAGATGCAAAATTAAACAAAACGGGAAGAGAACAAGCAGATTTGCTTGCAAAAAGATTACAAAAAATTAAAATCGACCATATTTACACAAGTGACTTGTCACGAGCAAAAAAGGTATATTTTTGTTTTGTTTAGGAATAATAATAATAATAACAAATAATAATAAATTATACTATTTTAGACTGCAGATGCAATACGTAAATATCATCCAGATACGCCAGTAACAGTCGATGAACGAATACGTGAAAGGGTATTTATATATATACATTTTTTTATATATTTTATATATTTTATATTAATTTTATTATAGTTAATTAACTATTATAAAATATTAAAATATAAAAATGAATTAGGATTTGGGTAGACTAAGTGGATTAAGTATTTATGATGCTTTAGAGTTAATAAAAAATGAAGAACTTACATGGGATGATTATGGTGAACCAAAAGAAGATTTCAAAGCCCGGGTGGTCGATTTCTTCGATGAAATAGTTGCAAACCATTTACCAAAAAGCAATAATCGTAGTCATTCAAGAAGTTCTTCTACATCCTCAATATCTTCTTTATCATTATCACTTTCATCATCACCTTCTCCACCTTCACCAACGCCAACCTCAACACCAAATTGTAATGGTAATGGTAATAATAAAGCTAGAAATCCTCACATTTTAATAGTTACACATGGTGGTACAATAAAAGAACTCGTAAAAGAACATGTGTTGTTGGATTTAGGATTTAGAGTTAATAATTATCTTAGTATGAAACATAAGGCAAAGAATTCTAGTGTAACAAAATTTGTTGTAAGAAGAAGAAAAAATACTTCATATTTTGACAGCGACGACAACAATAATGCAATTGATGATTACGATGATTCTAATAGTGTTATTAGTAGTGGTAGTAATAGTGCTAAAGATGACGAAGATACTGGATCAGAAAAAGCTCTTTGTACTTCTCCTACCCCAATTAAAAACATTGGACGTAAAACTAGTCGTTTATTAGAAGGTGAAGTCACCTTATGGAGTTGTGTGTCTCATTTATCTGCTCAAGGTAAACGAACACACGGAGACTCACAAATCGATGAGTTTGTACACTAAAATCAATCAAATCAATCAAATCAATCAATCATCAATCAATCATCAATCATCAATCAATCATCAATCAATCAATCAACTTCTTTTCAATTGTATTTTACTTTCAATAAAATCATATTCAAATCATTATTTTTTGTTATTTGGTGAGCATCGAAAATTTAGTGTTAATGTGTTAGGGTTGGTGATAATTTTAAAAAATTAATTATAAAATTATTATTTATTATTATTTTTTTTTTTTTTTTCAAAAAATATTAATCTATTATATATATAAAAAATCTACTCCAAAAAAAATTTTAAAAATTTTACAAATAATAAAAAAAAAAATTTTTTTATATATAAACATAACGAATAGTTATACAACCAGTTACCCTAATACTAATTAAAAACCAATTCCCCCCCTTTTTTTTTTGCCAAATTTAAATCAAATTCTGGTAACCAGTTATATATATATATATTGCCGTTGCGTTTAATGATTCATTAACTGATTAATTTATTTATATATATAAATTTTTTATATTTAAAATTTATGTAATGATTGTTTTGATTGGTTGATTGTTATTAATATACAGACTTAACTAAAAAACAAAATAATAAATATCCAACTTTTCCTTTGCTTTATGTATTACTATTTCTATAAACTTTTTACAAAATATGATACTGCTTTGCTGAAACCACGTATTTTACCACATGTCTTTTTAAGATTTTCTGTTAAATCTGAATCCCATTCATCATTTAAAATGAAATCTCTTGCATATCTAAAACATACTTCTTCACGAAAATGATCAAATAACTTTCTGTTGAATCTCCTCTATAGACATACATATATATGTTTATATATTGATTTATTTAATAAAAGAATTTGCTTTGTTAATGAAAAAATCACTATGATTATAATTGAATCAATAAATAAGTTAAAAAAAATTACCTCATGTTTTCTTGCATCTTCCAAGTATTCATGAGTTTGATGAATCAAGAAATCATTTGGAAGTACCCAATAATCAACGCCCGAAATATATAATTCAAACAAACAGGCTGCCTTGTTTGCGCCATATCCAACAAATCTTTCTTCGCACCTTTTTTATTAATTAATGAATATCTTAGTAAAATGTAGAGCAAATGTGAAGAAAGCGAAAATTTAATTTTAAGTTTATAAAAACTCTATACAACATACCATACACTATTTTTTGGAAATATAACATATGGTTCGTATTGGTATTGATAGGTTGTAACTTTGTAAATTTCCTTGGCTGTTTGCCAATATGTATAATTTGTTGGCCAATGTCCAGGTTTCCATACAGCGTGAAACATCTTTAAACGTTCAGAATCAATTTGTTCATTGGCTTCATCTTTCTTTGTTGGAAAAGTACGAAAATCTAAACCTTCTTGTAAATTAGCATATTCAAATGCTGGTACTACCAACGCTGTATTTCCTTTACGTAATTTTGCCATTATTTCTTCATTATTAAGTATACCATGACGAAAATCTGTACAAGGATGAAAATCAACATCTAACATCATGACATAATTTGTACGTGCAAAAAATTTTGCCACATTTCTCCACATATTAAATTGTCTTTCAAATTTATCAATTACTAAATGCACATCAACGTAATCTTTCATATATTGATTTCCATGATATAATTCATGAAGTTTACTTATTAGTTCTTCACGAGATTTCTCGTCATCGTTTACATGAATTGTCACAGAAATGGGACCTATAAACAAAAAAAAAGGGAAAGAATGAGAAAGGGCGAAGGAAATATATAAATTATTACGTTGTTATTTAAGTTAAAAAATTACCTTGATAATTTGTAACCAATCTATCAAAAACTTTGAAACGATCTAATGTTATTAAAGTTGTAATTGTAACATCTTCTTCTTTAGGTGGCGATACAGCTTTGAAATAATATGGAATAACATGAGAAGGTTGCATTGATTCGCCAAATACTTTTGATAAAAAGAATTCCTCTGACATATATTCATATATTCCTAAAAAAGTTATCAAGCGATTAATTTAAATTAACCCATAATTAATCATCCTGATCAATACTAGACAATATTTATTTTTATACCTTCATGTGTTTTCCAGGATAATTTATCTTTTCCCCATCCTGAACTAGTTTTAAAACCTATACCACCTGTTTGCGTAGTTCCACTAGTTGTGTCATTACTCGGATAATATATTGTATAAAAATAATTTATAGTGTATAGTATTGATAAAGCTATGTATACTAGGAATAAAAATTTTATTCCTTTGGAAACTTCTGTTCTAATCATCTTTTGTGTGATGATGACTTGTTTATGATTATGTCGTTGTAATTATTGTTGTCGTTGTTGTTGTTGTTGTTATTATTGTTGTTGTTCCTCAAATAAAGAATTAAAAAAAAAGAGATAGAAAGAAAGAAAGAAAGAAAGAAAGAAAGAGTGTGAAAATAAAATAGAAAATTGGGTTGGTTTTTTTTATTTTTATAAGATATTTATTATTTACACACTATTTTGGAAGTCAACCATATACATAAATCCGTATAATAATTTTTTGCGCTATTACACTATTTTAATTAGTGTCACCAACAAAAAAAAAATTCATTAAATAATTATTGATTTGATAGATATGTGTGCATATAATGTTTATTTTTATATTTTTATACCTTCTGAAATCGACCTACCTGATTCTCTCTATTTTTTCTTTGATGATCAATACTTTTTTTCCACATGATAAACATTTATCGTGCAATAGTAAATATCTTTTTGGTGGTGGCGAAGCATCTTTCTTTTTTTTTGTAGTTAGTGTGATGAAAATCATACCGTTGATTTTTTTATTTACTTTATAAGAAAAAGCATCATTTATTATTAATTAATTGAATTGATTATTGTTTTAAAAATGCTAAAAACACTTTTACTTATTATTATCATTTATCCTGTTTTTTTTTTTGGATCGTACCATTGATTTAGAAAAGCATTATGCGTTTAATTAATTAATTGTATTTTTTTATAACAATTTTGCTATCTCACTAGAAATGTCTTCTGTAAAAAGATCAATATCTGATACTGAAAATTTACCATCTTCAAAAAAATTCAAAAAATCAGTAAATCCACTAAAAAGGCTACATCTTTGAAAAAAAAAAAAATCATTAAAACTTCAAAACAGATTACCTGATATTGAATATACACCATCCACAGTAAAAATAGGCCTACTTAAACTTCTTAATGAAATGTTTTAAATTCACATATTCAAACTTCAGTTGAAAAAATGACAAAAATAACTTATGAGGGATCTCTACTTGCAAATATAATAACCCTTTATCTTATAAACCATTCCTACTCCCAACCAAACATTTTTTCAACATGTTTTTAAAGCCATCACAGTCATAAACAAAAGGCAATTAAATACACCATGTGTTACTGCTGATTTAACTATCAATTTTTGCCATGGCTTTTTGTATATTCCTTGTTGTACAGAAGAAAAGGAATGAACAGATTCAAGGTTAGTTATCCATTAGTGTTCCTGCAATATCCTTGTTATCCATACATCCATCTATTTAGTTATTTTCATGAATGGATTTCTAATAAACAATTCTGTCATTAAATTAATTCAATACTTATAGTTATCTTGCTCAGCTTATTGCATCAGCAGCTAATCAATACCTGAGAAATTGCAAAATCATGACATGACAAATATTAAAAAGCAGAATCAATCAATGGATTCAACATAAATTGGCTTGGATACCATTTTCAAAGGAAAGTCTTACAAAAACCACTGAACCACCTCTATAAAATCTTTTACAGTGGTTCAAGACTTTCACTTCATTTTTTTTTAATATCAGAGATCCTTTGCTTGTTGACATTGCCTCTACTAGATTTATTTATATATTGCAAAAGACAAGAAATCTTTTAGGAACCTTGTCATTAGAAAACAAAAAAGTAATAAAAAATTGGTGGAAATATCTCTCTCTCCTGCACTCTTTATTAAAACATATTTCAAAAAATCCTCATACCAAAAACCTTTGCTCTTTAACAATTCTTCCACTAATTCAATCCAACAAAGAAACATAAACATTGACACTGAAGCATTATACCAATTATGGGCTTCTACTAAACATAGTGATCTAGTAACTAGAGAAGCTTTCAAAGAAAATTTTGATCATTGATGGAATAGAAGCTCTAATATAAAAAAAGTTTCTACTAGAAATAGAACATTTACATACTATCTACAAACTGATGGTATATGTATTTCTGTCCACCTACAAAGGCCAAAAAAATTTGGTGAAAAATTAGATTTGGAGGGATGGTGTTGACCCTGGAAGAAAGGATTTATTTAATTAAATGTAGCACAAAAGAATATTATGAGATGGCTGGGTTTACAAAGGCAAGAAAAAAAAGAGAAGTTTGGATGAATAAAAATAAACACATACAAGCCATTGTCAGAGGTAAACATTTTGATTTTTTTTTTAAAGATTAATTAATTAATTATTATAAAAAAAAATGTTGGAGAAGTTTAAGTTGGTCAAACTATATTGGTAAACAAAAGACAATGGATAAAATCTGTAGGAGGATTGCCAATAATGAAGAGAAAACTGTTGTGGCATTTGAGTAAATATTATCTATTTTCATGATACTAATTTTTATATTATTTAGAGAATTAAAAAAAAAATTTTCATTTTATAATCACAGTCATCTCCATTCTCATCAAGTTCTAAAGGACATGCTGTTGGTCCAGTAAAGCAGCTGATGTGGGAGTTAAGGAAAAGATGTAGAGTAAAAATTATTAATGAATTTAGAACTAGCAGAATATGT
>CAJVPN010001259.1:0-15948 GCA_910592215.1 Entrophospora candida
ATTGGATAGTGAATGCATTGTTCAACAATGCAAATTTTCATAGGGAGATAAGAAAAATATTTATTTAATATATACCTTTTAATTTTGTATAGGGTTTCTTACTTTTAATTTTTTAAAAATTGGTTGAGGGATGTGTAATTATCCCCGCCGATCCTTATTTAAAATCAATGCAGATCACTCATTATTAAAAGAATCACGAATCAATATAATATTAATATAGAAAAGGATGTTAATTAATATAATTCCGTGTGTTTTCCATGGTAGTGTATTAGTATGTTTTAATCAAGTTATATTTAACAAATAAAATGTTTTGTAAGAAAAAAAGTGCCAATTTTTATTTGCGAGTTTATCAGTTACTTAATAATAAAAAGGTTTGTTTTTATTTGCGACTTTCAATAATATTCCAGGACTATAAAATCTTATTCTCACATTCCGTTTTAATTCCAGATTTACAAGTTAATATAAATGACATCATGGAAAAAATCCGAACTGCTTACTTAATTGTGCTGTTTTATGAAATAAACTGAAGATTTACGGAGTGTTAAACATGATCACGGAGATATAACCTGGAGTGTCATTTTTTACAGGGCAAGCCTTGCCCAAACTTGCCGCTGCAGCGTCATTTATGTTGACTTTGAGGGTAGGTAAATTAAATTATCTTTTCTCATATTTATACTCAATTTATTTATATTCTTACGATATTTTGGTTTTTAAAGGGTCTCTTAAACAGACAAAGGATAAATTTTAATTTAGTAGAACCTTGCCACAGCGGGTTATAATTAAATTCGCGTTATAACGGATTTTTGAAAATTTTGCTTCATAAAATCCATTATGGTGAGATTTGTGGCAAGGTTAGGTTTGACTGTAATGGTTTATTCGAATATGGATTATCAATTCAAAATTTATTATTTCAAAAAATAATAATGGATAAAGCGAGAGACAAAATATTCAACAATACAAAATGAAAGATATTTGAGACCAATTAGTCACGGGGGAATTTTCCGCCGATAAGATGGTTATTTTGTTTATTTTATACAATAACATTCTTTATTTCCATTCCGTTTACTAAAATTTTTTTGGATGGATTAAGATTTATTATTGTTTTAAATTATAATTTTCCTGTCGATCTTTGTAAAGCTTTAGGCATACCATTTCACATACTAATACTGTTTTATTATGGCGGAAAGATGATGACTAGCTTTATTTTTTGAAAGTATATAGCATATTTGAAATTCTGATGTGCTTCTTTCATGGTAAATTTGGTATGGGGAAAGTTTCTCAGAAATCATTAATGATTCCCATTTCTCATTCCAAGAAAAAGGATTTGTTATTGAGGATTTTCAAGATATCTTCGATAGTTACATTCCTTGGAAATGGGGTATATTTATGCAATGTATCAATCTCAAGAACAATCGGCATATTATCCTTTTGTTGATAGAGGGGTAAATTTACCACTACGCATTCACCGCTTCCATTGTGACGGTACTATTTCAATACATGTTGAGGAAAAGGAGGTAAAAAATTATACGATCATATTATTGGTGAATTCAGATGAAGTAACTCCCAATTAATAATCTTTGGTGGACACATGACAAACATGCATTCCATATTGTCCACATACGCTTTTGGCTTTCATTGTAGTTTCTATATTGGCAAAAATCCCTCCATGTGCATTAAACGACAGTATCTGCTACAAATTAAAATCGCTCATTGGTGATTTTTTGTATGAATGATGCGGTGCTGTATAATGTTAGGGATTGTTTGATACTTGAATTTTGTGATGAAGGTAACGATGATTATGGGAAGATATAGTCCCAATACTTAGAAATACATGCACTGATATAGGCGGATATCTAGAAGATGGTCCAAATCCAATGTACAATGTGTTGAAGGAGCAAATCCGACGTAATTAGTAGGTTGGTAAGAATTGGGCTCCAAAAAAAAAAAGACGATATAATCCATTTCTTTCGAACAAATCAAAGTACACAGTTTCCTCAATTCAATTGGTCTTTGTAATTGTTTTTCAGAATCCAAGAGTATCAACGAACGATACAACGATTAGCAAATATTATTTTCATAAGAAAAATCATTAATTTTTTTTTTTTAAAAAAAAATTATTGTTGCTATATTATATTAAAAATTTTTTTTAAATATCACGAGAATATTGTTGGTATTGTCAAGTAATTTCTCATGTTCAATTTCTTGAAATTTAGGTGATGAATGTTTATTGGTTTAATGCTTGCAGCATACCAAATCGTTTATAAATAAGCCAGTAGTTATTTTATTTTATTCATTAAACGTTTTTAAGAAGAAAAAAAATATAATAAAGAATGATTGTGAAAATTGTTATATTTTTTATCGGCAAATTGATCAATAAATTATCTTTCATATCACCGAACTAAATAAGATTAATTAATCGTTATTATTATTTTATGATAAGTCATTTCCCGATAACGAATGATTGAAAATTCCCGTGTCACACACGGTTCTTCTAAATTAGTAGATTTTTGAATTGTGTAATTTTATTTTCCAAATTAATAAGGTCGGTGGTGCCTTTGAATATTATGAATGGGGAATTTAATATAACAACTTAATTGGTAAAAGATTACATTCCATCTTGATAAAAAATCTTAAAAAATTAGATTAAAGTATATACGGTGCGACATAATAAAAAAATGAATGACTGATTTTTTGCTATTTATATCTGGAGAATAATAAATAATAAAATGAATTGATCGTTGAGTTTGCTACTTGTTTTAGAAAACTACGTTCCATTGGGAAAAAATCTATTTTCAGAGATTTTCTCACGGACCGCAGTCTAAATAATAACACACAAACATACCAGCATGATTAATCTTTCTAGAAGCGAAAAAAAATAAAAATAGAATTTAAAAAAGAAAAAAAAAATAATTCAATTGTTTTGTGTGAACCAAATAGATGATAATATTAATATATCATGTGCTGTACAAAAATAATATTATTCGAGTTGTACAAAATAAGAATCCTGGTAAATTAAAAAATAACTCTCAAATATCACTTTTGAATATATTTGTTAATTTGTTTGTATGACAAAGATTTACCTCCTTTTTCATTTTTTTCATTTTTTATTTGATTATCATGTGTTTCTTTGTAGATTGTGATCAAATTTGCATTTATTTTTAACTTGATAATTAATTGGCCCTTAAAAACAAAAATCCCATGAATGTATATTCTATTTTTCCATGCATGTGTACCACATTTCTATACATTAATCACATAGAAAGAAACAAAACTTTCTCGAAAATAGAAAAAAAAAATATATACAACATATATACCCAGAAAAAATATAAATATAAGAATAATAATAATGAGAAACAAAAATTTTTAAACTATTATTTATTAAATTTTTTCAATTTTTATTTATTCATTTCCTTTTTTTTCATCTTAAACAATTAGTAATTAGTTAAATTTTAAAAAAAATTTATTAAAAAAAAAAAAGGTTTTTTATTTTATTTTGTTGTCAATTTTCAAATTTTTCAATTTACATATTTCATTTATTAAATATTAAATTTAAAAATTTTTATTTTTCCCAATTCCTTCTTTTTCTCATTCATCCATTCCCATTCATTCATTCCCTATTCTTTTCAACTTTACAACTTTTTTCTTTACTAAATTAAGTAAATCCATCTTGGATCCATCTATTACCAAAAAGTTTTGTTTCTAGATTCTGGTTGCTTTGTTTGGTTACACGTACATTATGCTAAAAATACCTTGATTTGGTATTACACATTATCAATATTTGATTTGAATGAATGGTAACTGCGGTCAGTGTAATTTTCTGTCGGAAATATTATTACTATCGGATATTAAAATAGGATCATCGACACGTTATTCTTAACATTAAAAAATTTTTTTATTTTTAGGGCGGGAAATCTGTTGTTATTAGATAATTGAAAAAGGAGAGGGCATGGGGAGAAGGAGGCCACGGAGAAACCGAGTAATTTCTATTTTAGTTTCTGGTAACTAAATTTATCAAGTTAGTTCATTAGTTTATTATTATAATGATTGTTACTATACTAACGTCACCATACATCGTCATATGTTAATAATTATGTAAGAAGAAAAACTTTTGTTTAGTATTACTACCCACCGAAGTTTAAAGTTTATGTGATGTCATTAATATAACTGTAATAGCCAAATTTACTAAAAATATAAATTTGTTGCTAATACTAAAAAAAAATTCTGCGTTTTTTGGAAGGATTACGTCGTAATTTTAGATTTGATTTTTTTTTAAAGGGAAAAAATCTTGACCCTTCTCCCCTCTTGCTAAACTAAATATCGGCATTCTCCTTTCCTGACTTTTTTACTATCTTTAACAATTTAATAATCCTAGAGGAAATGAATTGTTTCTTACAATCTAAATCTAATCTTACCAATCCTTTTACTGATTATTTTAATGACGGATAATTTGTGAGAATCGCGAACTATAAATAGTTGAGTAAAATTGGTAAATATTTATATATTTATGAATATATTTCTTTATATATAGTTAATGTAATAACCGTTTTTATTTGTTTGTTGGAAACAAATTTGTTCTCGTAACTTTTTGATGATTTATTTTTAGTCGGCCGTTATTCTGTTGAATTAATAATTATTAATATTGTCACTGTTGAATTTCAGACATCACATTTTATTATTTATTAAATAATTACTGTGATTTCTAAATTTAATTTTTTTTTAATGCATATAATTTAATTAATTATTTATTTATTTAAACCCAAAAATAACTAATTGTCAATCTAATTAAATTACTAATTATAAATAATATAATTAAAAAATTTTTTTTATATATTATATTAATAATAATAAATTATTACTATTATTACTATTATTATTATTATATTATATTATCATCATATTGTTATATTATTTTAATCAAAAAAATTTTGAAGATAAAAACCCAACAATTCTGTACCTTTTCACCATCCTTCGAATTCGTTACTTTTTTCAAAAAGAAAAAAAAAAAAGGATATATATATATTGCCAACAACGTATTTTTTCATAAACACACAAACGTTCTAGTTGTTTCTTTTTATTGCATCTGGAAGACTATTAATTATTTTTACTTTATATTATTATTTTGATTTCCCGCCAAAAAAAAAAAATTAAAATTATTTTTGTGCATTTATTTGATCTATTTTTAGCAACCATTAAATCTTCTACCAATTTAGAATTTCTGTTTGTGTTGTAAATCACACAATTTTTTAATCAAATTTCAACCTTAATTTTTTTATTTATTTTTATACTTTTTATATTTAAAAAACTATATATAGTGTTATCTTTTTTTGACTTTTTTAACTTTTTAAAATAATTTTTCAGAAAATTATAAATTTTTTCTTTACAAGAAAAAGCCTTAAAAATAATTTTTAAAATATTTTTGTAGATATTTTACATTACAATATTCATACATATTTATACATACTATTATACATACATATATATTATATTGTATACTCCATATATATATATATATATATATATATTATTATAAATTTATCGCGTAAAAAGAATTTACTTTTTTTTTTAAAAAAAAAACAACAACAATAAAAATTCAAAAAGCAATGACTACATCACTATCAACAACACCATTAATTGATCAAGAATATTTACCATTTTATTTTACAATCACACCAGAAAAAGAATCTGAATTAATAATCGATCAAGGAATTGGAGAAGAAAGTTACAGCAGCATTTTTCCATTGATGGGATTTTTTAATCAAAATGATGAACAACAACAACAACAACATTTTAGTTCACCTTTAACTACAATTTACAATTCTTCACCCACCATAACTTCAGACTATGATAATTCTCCACAACCACCATCATCTTGTTATTATTATTCGTCTCCTTCATCCTCTTCATCATCATCTTGTTCGCACGATGATCATTTATCTTGTTGTGACACCAATTCAAGTATCTCAAGTCCAAATATTCCAACCGATTCATTAATCGAATATATTGAAGAAGAAAACAATTCTTCTTCCTTCTTTATTCCACAATTTCAAGATGATCAACAACAACAAAATTTAATAAATGCTTTGGCCTTTAGTTTTGACAATGACACTAACAACAATCAAGATGAAAATTCCATCAACGAATTGCCACTATTTTCTTACACGTTGTCTTCTGCAATTAATCCAACATTAACAATCACAAATCCTCAGATTGATTATGATCAACTTTCAAATTTTCAAGAAAATAATAACAACGAATTAATTATCACAACAACAGACAACAACAATAATGATGGTAATGGTGATATCAATACCATCAACAAAAATTTTGTTGTAAAGCCAAGATCTGCTTCTGTTTCAAATGTTACATCTTCAAAAAATAAAACAAAAACAAGACCTCATCATCATCGTAATAAATCTTTACCAATTGACATGATAGAATGTTTACACACAATGAATTTGGCACCACCAAAACAATCTTCCTCTAGTTCAACACGTAAATCAAAAACCAATTCACCTCCATTCACTTGTCCATATCAAGATTGTACAAAAACTTTTACTCGTCAATACAACCTAAAATCTCATTTGCGCACCCATACAGATGAACGTCCTTTCACCTGTGGTTATCAAGGTTGCACGAGAGCTTTTGCTCGTCAACATGATCGCAAACGACATTATAATTTACATTTGGGTTTTAAACCTCATGTTTGTCATCATTGCGGTAGAGCTTTTGCTAGACTTGATGCATTAAATAGACACCTTAGATCTGATAGCGGTGCTCCTTGTGCCCAAGCTACTGCTGCTCTAATAAATAATAATAATAATAATAATAACAACAACAACAATACAAACAATAATAACAATTTTAATTCAATTAATATTTAATTATGATTTATTTATATTATTATTATTATTATTATAGAAAGTCGAAATAGACAATTCATTTCACACACACACACAATATAGAATATATTTTTTTTTGTAATTAGATTTTTTTTATTTTCTCAAAAAAAAAAAAAAATAATCAAAAAAATTTCTCATATAATAATTTTATCATCTATCATTTTATCATCTTCACATATATATATTTATATTTTTTATTGTAAATAATTTTTTTTTCTCTGGCTTTAAATATACAATGAATTTTCTTTTACATTTTTTTTTTCATCTTTTTCATCTTTTTCATTTTATATATTTTCCTTTTTTCTTAACATCAATTCTTTTTTTTTTTTTTTTTCATATTATCATTTAAACGAAATTTCTCTTCATAACATCTTTTTTATATCTTTCGCGTTAGTTTTCAAATTTGGCAAAATCAAAAAAAAAAAAGTTGGCATATTCGTGGCATTTATCTTCATAATATCATTATTATCGATTTTCTTTACATTTTAATATAAATCACTCGCACAGTTTTTTTATTCATACATACTCATTTAATCATCATCACTGGAAAAAAATAATAAAGTTTTTTTTTATTGCTGGCAATTCATTTAATTTTAATTTTATTATTATATAAATCTATCATTATATACTAATTAATTAATAATATCAATAATATATCAATAATATCAATAATATCAGTAATTTAATGAATACAAAACAACAAAAACAACAATCACATCTAAATTTTACCATCTCTACCGAATAATCAATCATCCATCATATTCTAAGCTTAGATTACGATCTATGAATTAAGATTTAAAAAATTTTTTTTTTTTACTAAATTATTATTTAAATAAAAATAAAAAATCTTTAATTATTTATAATGAAAAATACATGAATGTGTGTGTAACAATTATGTACTTGTATGTTTATGTGTGTATGGTGAGATTTGCAAGATAAAAAACGTTTCTAACATAGTTCATCGCCCGCTAATAATAATAATAAAAATAAAATAAAAAAAAATCAGAAACCAAAACAATAAAATAATAATATTTACGATAACTTAGATGTGTGTACATATTAAATCTATTTTTGAAATCGAAATAAAACAATAATTACGACAAATTAGGAGTTAACTTTATTAAATCGTCTTGATGTTTTTTAATTGCCATCTTATAAACCTTGGTATACTGATCAATAGGTCCATCAGGCCTATTCCAACTCAATCTCAAGGCATCATTAACCAATCTTCTCAAAAGCACTTCTTTGGCCCTAAGATCGTTTGACCATTCTGTCATATCAATAATGGATTTGCTTAATGCACTTTTCATCTCTTCAATAGACACATCAAACTTATCTTCTTCCTTATACAAATTAAATAAATATGAATTATAGCTATCATTTTGATCACTCAGATCATTTGATGGAGGTAAAGACGATGATAATGTCATTGTTGGCGATATTGTATCTTGTGTTTTGTTTATCAAAAACTCTTTTAATCCTCCAACCCCTGTACTAACCACTGTCGATCCAAACAATAATCCTTCAACTGCCACTAATCCAAAATCCTCGGTTATATTAGGCACAAATAATACATCTGCTGCTGCTCTATACAAAACTTCCATTTTCTTTTGAACTCGTAAATCATTAATGATCATAACATCATCCGGATACTTTTTTCTTAGACGTTTAATCGTGTGCTTGCCAAGAGAAACATCATTTCGACCTATTATTATAAATTTTGCTCCTAATTGTGTTATAATTTCAACCGCATCATCAACAAATGGCATGCTTTTATCACGTCCAACTTTAATTACAAACAAAACAATCACACGATCCAAATCTTTTTCGTTCAATAATTCATTTTTTATCAAATATTTTCTAGCGTTATATTTTGCTGAAACGATCAAATCACTACCACCGCTTTCACTGTTGTAATTGCCCTCGTCGTCGCCATCGTTGTAGAGGCTGATATATTCGATTTCGTCCATAAAAGATTCATTATAAATGTTTTTGGGGAAATTTGATTGCGTATCAATCAATAATTTATCGTTAAATGGATTGTATTTTCTAAGACCAACTCCATTACTTATTCCAATCCAATTTCTTGCTCTAGCACGTTTCAATATACTAAACATCAACATGTCTTTAAGTGAAAAACTCATCGGCCTTTCAACAATGTCTTTTGCCATTTTATATGAAACAAACGTGACATAGTCTGCTTGATCTATTGCTAATGATGATGTGTACATATGATTGTTATGAAAATAATTTTCAAGCATATAATCATTTAAATTTACAAATTTTAAAACACTTTCGAGATTGATTGAGTACCCTTGCTCTTCCACATGATCATGTATTGTATATACAATGGCAGGTGGTGGTCTACTAAATCTGTTATTTGCTGCATTGAAATCATTAAGAAATTCAACCACCAACGCATTCCTTGCACCATGAACGTGAACCAAATCAACACCTTGTTCTTCATTCGTGGCAAATATTGATGCGTCAACATCATTATTTATGTAGGTTATCAATTCTGCTGCGGCTTTGCAGAAATATAAGTCATCCCATTCTTGCAACAATGTTTTTGATGTTGGATATATATCATTACCTTCCCTATATTCATGGGCCAAATTAAAAGATCTTTTAGATCTCCCTGGACCAATTAAATAAACCCTCACAGTCTTAATATGTTCAGGGTTGGTTTCAGTTTCAGTTTCAGTTTCAGTTTCAATTTGACCATAATCATCATAATCACCATAACCATCATCATTATTGATGCCTATCTTCCATGAATAGCTACGTGCCGTAAAGATACTTTGTACGATACTTCCATCATCATCTTGAACGTCAATTGCCAACTCTGTGTATCTAGAAAAATTATGATAGCCCCTCAAAAATGGATATAATGGCATTATTACATTCACATCTAATGATGCGTTACTAACAACTTGAGCACGTACGAGGTCTGTAACTGCATGGCCTAATTCATTTATTGTTGCATACCCATATTCTTTAGTTACATGAAAGATTCTTTTACCTTCTAGCATTTGGGTCGTCATAGGAGGTATGTCAATGTATCTTATTGGCTTTAATTTATGGAAATCTTTTTTTTTTTTTTTTAATTGTTTATGGGAGGAAATTTAAACAATGAAATTTAATTATTATTATCAAAAACCTAAAACCATTATGATAAATTTAAATTTAAACAAACCTATTTGTAGTTGATGGAATTTTGATGTTGCTGAGGAATCTAAAAACATCAAAACACCTTGAACTAAAGCTAAAATAATCACAACCACAATTAAATACGATATACATCTCCAACGTTTTCTTTCTAAAAGTGGTCCAAATACTGGTATTGGGCTTAGATTTCTATTTCGTTTTGATTTAGTGTATTGATTATTTAAAAATAAATTATCGTTATTATTATTATCTTTAGGGAAAAGTTTTGTTTCTAAATTCAGTAAGAACTGAATTGACAAGGTTTTTTTTGTTGTAGTGGGAGTTCCGGTTCGAAAATTCAGAGATCTTGATCTTGGCCGTGTCTTTTTTTCGTCGTCCATGATAATGATACAAATATTAATTTTTGAAGGGCGGTGGAAATGATCATTAATAAATAATAATAAGGATAAGAAGTGTCTAACCAAATAAACTATTATAAGTGATTTATCCAATCAGAATCTACCCATTATATAATTAGATAATGGTGTATGTTATCAAGCTATAAATAATTTTTATTATAAATGAACAAAGTGGGACTAATTTTCTATTGAAAAGTTTATAATTAGTAAATTTGGTTAAGTTGGTGTATTCCGACTTTGCTGTAAAAATCGAACTTGTGTAACTGTTATTTATTTTAAGAAGCAACCTGGCTGAGATCAACGTATATAAATAAACTTTTGTTTTTAGTACCATTCATTCGAACCATTCGGATTCGATACAGTGATAGAGAGAGAGAGATAGGGAATTGCATGAAATTTTCTCATTGTGCATTTTTATTAAGAATATAAATTTATTATTATTTATAATCATTTTTATTATTTTCGTCTCCCACATTTCCATCATCATTAATCGTAATATCCATATTATCATCATTGGTATCTTTTGGGCATTTTTAATTTGTACAAAAAAAAAAAAATGGACCAATTTCTTTTAGAAGCAAGCTGATGAAATAGGAGATGAAATTATCAATTCTACCCAGTTTAACAAAATGGGGTCAAATTTTTGATTTTGTCATTTTCTTAAAAATACCATATATCAATGATATGATCAATAATAACATGGTAAAAATTAAAATAGCATTTTTTTTAGTAATAGGAATTATTCTCATGTATGGGTCATTTGTATGATCCGAAAGAAATCATGCACATTGACATTTTTTTTCATACGCATGTCACATCTATATTCATTCATGAATATTAATCTCATTGTTATGAAGAAGATAACAATGATTTTCAAAACAAACTTATCGAACCAATAGATAGTAGTGAACTTTTAGAAGAAAGCGATGAATATCCGTTACCGTTATTAGAAGAAGCTGATGAAAATGAAGTGGAGTTTATTAGAAGAAAGTAATAGGTGAAAGAAGAAGAAGAAAAAAATCAAATACATCAAGACTTGTTGAAACTTTATATAATTCGTTAAATTATAGACCCGCCGCGTTTTAAAGGACCGAAATTTTTAGTAATGAATAACGTAATGAAAGGTCGTCTTATCATGGAACCATGCAATCGTTAACGTGGTCATAAATAATGTCTCTGAAAATGACGTAAGCATTGTGAGAGACATTCATTTTTTGGTATCTTTACCCTGTTATAGTCTAAAACCCATGGGCACAACATCTCTAACGATTTTCGTAATCTTAAATTCGTTAAAAGATCAGTATAACCTATTAAAACAACAAGAAGGGAAAGGACAACAACAAATCACTAGATCTATTCAATCAAGAAGCGTAAGGTTACCACTAAGAAGAACTTGATAATCTGCAACAATTTGAGCAAGAGCAAGGCAAATTTGGAAAATATTTTAGCTTATCAACAGCATCAAGAACTGTTGACCCTTTTCTATGGTGGAATGAACGAAAGAATGAATTTCTTATTATGTCAAAACTGGCAAGAAAATATCTTTGTATGAGTGCAACATCAGACGTTTATTTTCTGATGTTGGAAATCATATAACACCCAGTAGAAATAGACTTTTGCCTGATTTTTTTCCCAAAATCACATTCTTAAAACGAAATTCACGAGAAATTAATGTATTCAATCAACCCCTTTATTTAATATTTGTATTTATTATGTAGTACACAATCATGCACGCGAAAACAAATTTTTTTAACATCATATTAACATTAAAGTCAAGTGGGATTTGGATTGCGTCTTCTTCGTAGTAGGGAGCCAAAAAATCACATCACTTGGGTCAAGACAATAGTCTATTTTATTAAATTCGAAACATATAAATGGGACGGCAGTCCCCACATTTTTTTCATAGAGATATTTCGAGTTTACGAATGAGTACGCAACGTTATTCAAACATGATATTCTATGATGTCACAATATTATTATAAAATCACACATGACTCGATAACTTATATATTCGTTCAAAGAGTCCAATTAGCCAACCATATTATTATTTATTTTAATGATTAAAAAGTTGTTACGTGAATATAATAGGAATGAGAATTGGTCATTGTTAAAAAAAAACGATCAAGACTTTTTTAAAAGTGTAAAAAGGATAAGATAATTTGCGATTGGTTTTCTTATTGTTTACGAGAAATCGACCAGGTCTTTTTGAAATAATGCAAAAAAGATGCTCTGTCACCATTAATTGGAAAAAAAAATGGGAATAAAGATTTTTTTGAAAATGTGGAGGGGATTTGATTGAGAGTATCACCAAAAAGGAAACAGGATTAATTTCGAACAAAGACTCTTTTGAAAGTGTAGAAAATTTTTTTTTAATCACTACTAAAAAAGGATAGTGGCTTTAAAAAAAAAGGACAAATGATAATTCTTTCTAATTTGCAGATTAAATATTTAAATACCAATCAAAATAATAACAAATAATAACCATTCAAGATAAAAATGTCTAAAATGTGTTTTTAGCATTTTTGTTGTTAATTAAATGCCAATAATAGAATAATGGCTTTCTTAAAAATCAAAACTAAACAGTAATTTAAATATATCTTCAACAACAAATGTAAAGCCTTTTTGGTGTCAGCAAATAATAACAAAAAACGATAATTAATTTAACCGTTAAAATAATCAGTATACGTACGATTGTAGTCTCTTTTAATAATTACTATACTATTCTGTCTTGGATTATGTTTTAGTCAAATATAAATATGGATATATTTTACAAAGAAAATTCAGAGGTCAAAATTTAGTAAATCATCAAACATTGTACTACAATCTATGATTATAGACCATTGCATACATTTTCTTGGAACCAAACAACAAAACCAATAAAATCAAGTTAATCATAAATGAAGGCACCAAAAACCAATAGGAATGTTTTCCCAAAAGATTTTTTTTGGTTGGGCAGTATCAGCATTGATTCAATCTAAACGAGGAAGTAAAGGATCAGATCTTTTTATCAGTCATACGGACATAATTAGTGGCAGTTAAAATTTTGATAAATCTATTTCCTTTTTACTAAGTAGTTCAGTATTTATTTGCTCTAATTCTCGGCTAAATTCTTTGATCTGCAAACTAATGTACGGAAAGTCTTTAGTAAAGTTCTTTTCAATAAAATATCCAACCAAGTAATCAATAAGCAAAAAATAAGTGATGTCATGAATTTTTTTTTTGTGATTTTCAATATAAATTACTATATACATATATTTTTTAGGAATTGGATATATACAATATAACAATAAAAATTATTATTTCTTCTAAATACTTGCTACTCTTGAAAACGGTAATTTGTGGAGAAGGAGTTTCGTTGTTTTTTGATATTTCCTGATTTCGCTTAATGCTTTATTATCAGGTTTGTGTCTTCGTGATGATGATTTTGAAATATTGTTATTAGATGATGATGGTAAAGACTGTGTGTTATTATTATCTGTACCATTAATATTATTATTACTGATATCGATGTCGTTGATATTATTATTATCTGATTTATCTCTGTTCAATTAATTGCAACTAATTGCGACATATAAAAATTGAATTGCGGTTGCGGTTCCCATATTTAGTCACTATCATCATTTATTCTATCGTCATCATTAGTATTCATGTGTATTGGTGATGGGCTACTTAAATGATTTAAATAATTATCACCACCATCATCGCTTATTCCGTTATCATTATTATCATCCCTTATTCTATCAACTGGACCCTGTAGACGTTGATGTGATGTAAGTTACTTAAATAAACACAATAAGCAGAATGCCTTTAAAATACTTACATCGTTACCATCCTACAATAGGAATGTTATAATATAATAATAAAGGTTAAATTTTTAGAAACATGTAACAAGCAATTGATAAACAAAATTTTTTTAAAAAACTTACTAATAAATTATTTTTAATTTCATTTATAAAATTTTCTATAAAATTTATTCCATCTTTTTTAATTTCTTTATTGATTTGAAGTGTTCTATTTATATCGTTAGCTTCAAATCCGAATTCATTGCTAATGGATTCTTTTATAGAATCAAATATCTTGTCATACTCCTGCCTTTACCATTTGTGAAAAAAAGTACAAAGTTAGTTGCGGATCAGTAATTACCACATCGCAACCACCACTACCATTCTTACCATTCTTTTCTAATAAAAAAAAAAGTCTGCTATTAATAAAGTAAAAAGAAGATAAAAAGAAAAAATTATACTTGAAACAAGAAACGAGTGTTTATCATAAGAATGAATGGTGGTTATCTCGTCGTCACTTTAGTTATTTTTGTAAAAAGGTTAAAAAAAAATGGATGATGATGGATGATGATTAAAAATGATTAAAAAAAAAATTATTATTGGCATTTGGTGTTGTACAAATTTTTGACGCGAATTGATTTTTTTTCCTTGGAAAAACAATTTATTATTAATTTTTGACAAATATGACAAAACGTGAGTGATGTTGTTTGGTTGTTAATAATTAACCAGAGGCACCTTTTTAATTTGTATTAATATTTGGGTAATTATAAGATCCTTATCAAGATAGCAAAAACAATTGGTATTTTGCTTTTCGTAATCATTAATAATACATTTTCAGGAGTTTGACATTACCTCACGTGACCAACGTGAGTCAAGAAAATTACATGACCACGATAATTTTTATTTTATTTTAAAAAGAGTAACTATTAAAAAATAAATAGAAATAACATATTTATATTTTTCTTGGATAAAATTAATTCTACAACCATTTTTACATCATAAATATTTTAATTGTTGCAAATATCAATTTGTGAATATCTAAGAGGATTTTAGTTCTCTCAAGATCTGTTTCAGCAACTTGTTTATTGGGACCAACACAAGACCATTTTTCTAGAAAATATTTCAAAATCACTACTTGTCGGTGTGGCTTCTCAGCTTCATATATTATACAGCTTTTAAATTTTTTTCAGTATTGATTTGTAGGTGATTTATCAATTTCAGCAAAAAAAAACAGATTGCTCTTTTATAAGATGTGAAATGAGTGTATATTAAAGACTAGTGCCGTAATCCAAAAAAGGAAAAAGTATGGTTGCAAAAGTGGTCGCAAAGGTAATTGTGACCACTTTTTATATGCCGTAAATGCAATTACTACCATCATCAAATTTACGGCACTAGTCTTTAATGTATATGGTGTATATGTAATGAGGATTGTATTTGGTGGAAAACTTGTCTTTAATTATTAATTTCTTTACTACTTCATTAGCCTTTTCAACATATTCGTTTTTTTTTGCCACATATAAATTTGTCTCCTTGTTACGCTCATCACACTCTTTCATATATTGGTTAATGCTTACTTCGTTTTCATTTTTCCAAATCCTGCAATAATCATCACCAATTCTAAAAATTATATCAAATTTTCTTTTACTTTAAACAAAAACGTGGGAGCTTCCTGTAATTTTACTTGGTATTTTTGAAATAATT
>CAJVPN010001260.1:0-15947 GCA_910592215.1 Entrophospora candida
AAGCTGAATTGAATGGTGGTAAGTTTTTTAAAATCCAATGTGTGGATCACATAATATTTCAAAAATTTTAACTTTTGTGTATAGATGATCTGCACTGTACCACCAATAATCTTTTCCTTAGCTCCTTTTGAACAGACTTCTATTCTAATTTCTGGACATGAAAAAGAAGAGCTTCTTATAATATTAAGATTTTCTGGTTTTATATTAATACTGTTTATTTTGATTATTATTGTTATTTTTTTTAAAAAAAAGATTTTCAAAAGGCAGCAAAGTATCATGTTAACTTGTTTGCCACACATATAAATTGATCAGCAAAGGAATTCCAATTTTTCTAGATTCGATTTTCAAATTTGGTAATAATCCTGACTGCAATGAATGCATAATAATATAAGATTAAATAATAATTTGTATATGTGATATAAATATTAAGAGTGATTGGTTCTTTACTAATTAATTAATTCTGTTAAAATTAAGAAAAAATATGTAAAATATTACAAATTCAATTAAATATTAAAAAAAACCTTTCCTCAAAGAAGATTAACTTTAATCAATGCTATCAAAGAAAAAATCAATTTAAGAAGTGAATGGATGATTATTGATTTTATTTTGATGAATTGATTGTTCTTATCATTTATCTGTTCCTTCATCATCATCATCTCCTTCATCATCATCATCATCATCATCATCATCATCATCATCAATCAATCAGCTCATCAATATCCTCCTCATAAATTAAATTAGTATAATCAAATATCATCAAATTTTAAGGCTCTTCCGGTATACCAATCAATACCTCATGGAATCAGCTTTTTTTTATATATCTTCACCAATTTGATAATCTATTTCCAGTTGTTCATCCAATTTTTCATCTTCTTCTTCTTCAATTGGTGGGCTAAAGAAGCAAAAGAATGATTCTGTATCTATTGTTACATTTTTTTCATGAATTTGATTAGTATCTAGGAATAAAGTAAATTTAATGAATCTTGATTTCCTCAAACTTCCAAAAAATAAAATATCTTTATCACTCATTCATTACCTTTATGTTTTTTAACTTTTCTCTCTACTGTTTTTGTAAGATTTTTGCCATCATTCCAATTGATTTGTGTACCTTCAGCATGATAATAAACAAAATCACCACCACAACCTGGATTTTCTTGATAAAAATATGTTTTTTTCAATATTTTATTGGTGAAGAACAGATTCTCTTCAAATTCAAACATAAGTTCAAATCCTGGTTTTTCAAGATACATCATTTTAATATCAATCAGATATTTTAATGCTGCTTCATCATTTTCAGTAATCATATCTGCAACAGAAACCAATTGTTTCATAGCTGTGAGCCAAAACCCAGGGATTCCTTTAACCTTCTTCCACTATTTTCTTTTTCTCTACTATAACTATTTTTGTTTCTTCTTCCTCATCCAATAGGTTTTTTTCCTTCATTTATTCTAGCACCTTCTTCAGCAAAATCTTGAGGTGGCTCATTTTTGCCTTGAACAATTGTTTCACATATTTCATATAACAGCATATATTCTTTCAAATATTCTTTTTCCAAATCTAATATACAGTCAACCCCCCTAAATGCACACCCTCTCTAAATGCACACTTTCACTCATTCCCAAGCTTGGGACTTAAGAGATAAGTGCACCCCTCTATATCTGCACTGCATGGTCTTTTTTCATTCCCAACTATATAAAACCACCATCCCTAAATGCACACCGGTGACTTTCACGTGATTTTATGCAATGTTAATCGTGTAACCTTAGAAAATTTTTACAATTACATGTTGTCAAAATTTAATTTGGCTTTGCAATTTTTAATTGTGTCTTGACTCAATTATTTATATGTTTTTCATATGACTCAATTAATTGCATCAAAAAGTCGCTCAATTGAGTCAAGTGTAAGCATGTTAGCTGAAGTTGGCTCTCTTAATAATGGTGAAATAGTTTTTCATAAATGCTAAAGTTAATTTTATTAGTTGCCAAAATTGTATCTGAAATTATTTGGACTCTTTAATTAAATGTTAAAAGGCTGGGTAGATTTTTATGTCTATTGATACAAAGAATATTGTAAATCCAAAATTACTTACCAAAATTGATTTTTTCAAAAACCATTTTAACTAACATTCTTATCAACCTATTTCTACCATAGTTAACAAGTTTGGAAATTGTCCATACAATGAACAAGCAAAATCAGTTAATTCTCTTGAAAAATATATTAACTTAAAAAAAATAAATACAATGGAACAAATTACAATAGATAGATTCATGTTTTGAATTTTTTTAAATTTTAATTAGTGTCACATGAGTCACCAATATGTGCAGCCAATAAAATGCTTTAATTCCCTAAATGCACGCTCCCACTCATTCCCAAAGGGGGTGCATTTAGGGGGGTTGACTGTAACTTTGCTTCCAATTTCTCATGTTCAGCTTGATAATATCTCAATTAACTCGATTTTTAATATCTTCAGGTAACTTATCTGTATTTATTAAATTTATTGAAGGATTTCATATCAATGGAGGCTTTTTACCTTGAAGTAAACTAGTTGTTGGAGCTGTCATATTTATTTCTCTTGGTAGAATATATATTTTGTCAAATTCGAAATTATCACATCGGGCAAAAATTTTTGTGACCAAAAATTTACTTGTTGTGATAATAAATTTACATAGATTTGAAATCCCCAGTTTATTATTTAAACTTTAGATTTCCTCACTCATTACATTAAGTTTTATATCAATTTAAAAAAAAATTATTTTTTAGTTAAGGGAAGAGTATAAATAGTCATTTAAAAAATATTTCCTATCAAAAAAAATCAAAAATGTATCAGGATACTGATTTACACAACATCTCACAAGAAGACTGTTGGACTGTGATTTCATCGTTTTTTCATGATAAAGGACTTGTGAGACAACAATTAGATTCATTTGATGAATTTGTACAAAATACTATGCAAGAAATAGTTGATGAGAATAAAAATCTTGTTTTACAAACTGTTTCAGGAAATAGCTCTGAAGGAGATAAAGCTGTATGTTAGTTTAATTGCTAATAATTTATTATGGATGATCAAATATTGAGGAGGATGATAATAATATTATATATTATTTTATGATTTATGAATAAAGAGACGCTTTTATATAAGATTTGGTCAAGTATATCTTTCAAGACCTACAATGACTGAAGCTGATGGTAGTGTTCAAGCAATGTTTCCACAAGAAGCTCGTTTAAGAAATTTAACGTATGCAGTCATCACAAATATTTATTGCATATGATAAACATATTAATAAATTATCAAATGTTTAATTTCAACTTTTTTGATCTTGTCTTCAAAAAATTTCAATAATTAATAAACTTAGGTATGCTGCACCCATTTATGTTAATATGAAAGAAGAAATAATCTATGCTGATCCAAAAGATCCCAAGAATGCTGGTAAGACATCATTAAATGAAATGTTTAATGAAAGTGATTTGAGAACTGATTTAGATGAAAATTCTTATGATAAGGTTTTTATTGGAAAGGTAACAATTTAATCAATTAACTAAATTATAAATTATAGTTACTCTCAAATTTATTTTTACTAATCATGAATTCAATAAATCATTTAGATTCCAGTAATGTTGAAATCAACATTTTGTGTATTACATGGTTTAAAGGATAAAAGTCTTTATGCATTGAATGAGTGTCCTTATGATCAGGTAAATTAACACCAAGATAGATTTTTATAAATTTATATAATTAATAATAAAATAAGTAATTTCATTTTTTTCAATCAAATAAAATAAAATACACAGGGTGGATATTTTATAATTAATGGCTCGGAGAAGGTATTAATTGCACAAGAAAGAATGGCTACAAATACCGTCTATGTATTTTCAAAAGCACCACCTTCACCTTATTCTTTCACAGCTGAAATAAGAAGTGCTATGGAAAAGGGTTCAAAATTGGCAAGTTCTTTGGTGATAAAACTTTTAGCAAAAACTGCCGAAAAAGGAGTAAGTGGATATATTTTAATTTTCTCAAGAATTCATTAACCTTTCCTAATAGAATTAAAATAATATTACTATAAATGGTTAAAAAAAGGCAACAGGACAATTTATACATGCCACAATGCCATACATTAAAAAAGATGTGCCAATAGTGATTGCTTTTCGTGCCCTTGGTGCTGTTTCAGATCAAGATTTTTTATCATTTGTTTGTTATGATTTTAATGACAATGAGATGTTGGAAGCTTTAAAACCTTGTATAGAAGAATCTTTCACAGTCCAAAATTCAGATGTAAGTAGTCAGTAACTTTAGGATTTTCATTATTGCATTTAATTTATTTGGTTTATATATTTTGAATAATAAATGTAAATTTGTTATTTAGGTTGCAGCTGATTGGATTGGTCGTCGAGGAACAGCTGGCAATTTGTCAAGAGATAAACGTATAAAGTATAGTATATTTTTATGTATATTATTATCCTATTTTATAACAACAATATTAAACATCATTGTTACCACCTAAATTTCAGATATGCTAAAGAGATACTTCAAAAAGAATTGTTGCCGCATGTATCCACAGATTATGGATGTGAGAAAAGGAAAGCTTTCTTTCTTGGTTACATGGTTCATAGACTTTTACTTGCTGCTCTTGGAAGACGTGAATTGGATGATCGTGATCATTATGGTAAAAAAAGAATGGATCTTGCTGGCCCTCTTTTGGCTTCTTTATTCAGAATGCTGTTCAAAAAACTTACAAAAGATGTTTCTTTATATCTTAGAAAGGTTATTACTACTATTTATATTCTTTTTAAAAATTAAAATATATATAATTAAATATTATTGTTCGTTTTTGTTGTTTAGTGTATAGATTCAAATCGGGAATTCAATTTAAATCTGGCCATTAAGGCACAAACAATCACAAATGGTTTAAAGTATTCTCTTGCTACAGGTAATTGGGGTGATCAAAAGAAAGCTATGCAGGTAGAATATTTATTGTAAAATTTTTTTAAAAAACATCTCTGAAATTCATCAACTCACAAAAAGAAAATTCTTTTAACACAGTCTCGAGCAGGTGTATCACAGGTGCTTAATAGATACACTTTTGCATCCACATTATCACATTTAAGAAGATGCAATACACCGATGGGAAGAGATGGGAAAATAGCAAAGCCCCGTCAATTACACAATACTCATTGGGGTATGGTATGCCCTGCTGAGACACCTGAAGGTCAAGCTTGTGGTCTTGTTAAAAACCTTTCTCTAATGTCCTACATATCTGTTGGAAGCTCTTCAAAACCAATAATCGACTTCTTGGAGGAATATGGAATGATCAATCTGAATCAACAATTTGATCCTTCAAACATTAAAGACAATACAAAAATTTTTGTTAATGGTAAATGGGCTGGCGTGTCTTCTTCGCCTGAAACTTTAGCCAACACTTTGAAAAATTTGAGACGTACTGTTGATGTAAATCCTGAAGTTAGTGTTGTAAGAGATATACGTGAAAATGAGTTGAGAATTTATACTGATGCTGGAAGAGTTTGTCGTCCTTTATTTATAGTGGAAAATGAATGTTTAAATATAACCAAAGCTCATATACAACGATTAGATGTATACAAAATGGTAAGGGCTAGTTTACGTCGTATTTATCAAAAATCTTTTTTGAAATCATTTATATTTAATTTATGCATGTAAATAATTAGAAAAATAAAAACAAAAAACATAAGAAAGATGAAATAATAGAAGAAGAGGAGGAGGAGGAGGAGGAGGAGGAGGCGGAAGAGGACATAGAAGATGAAGATGATGTGGATGATGTGGATGATGAGGAGCAAGATGTTTATGAAGAGTTATCAGGATCAAGGAAAAGAAAGAAAAGGAATGTCACTTATACATGGCAAGATTTAATATCCAATCGATTGATAGAATATATTGATGCAGAAGAAGAAGAAACAATTATGATTTGCATGACACCTGATGATATAGCAGATTCAAGGAAAGCTAATATGGTTTTTGAAGAATCTGAAACTGCTGCCGCTGCTAATGCTATGACAAATGATGTTTCAGCTCGTGTCAAGAGCAAGTCACATCAATCGATACACACATGGACTCATTGTGAAATTCATCCTAGTATGATATTAGGAATTTGTGCAAGTCTTATTCCATTTCCTGATCATAATCAAGTAAGTTTTTTTTAATACTTATATCGCAAATATATTAATAGTAATAATAATTATTAATTTTTTTTGTGTTGGAAATAGTCACCACGTAACACCTATCAATCTGCTATGGGTAAACAAGCTATGGGTATATACGTGACAAATTATCAATTGAGAATGGATACTTTGGCAAATATTTTATATTATCCACAAAAGCCTTTGGTAACGACTAGATCCATGGAATTCTTAAGATTCCGTGAATTGCCAGCTGGACAAAATGCCATGGTTGCAATCCTTTGTTATAGTGGATACAATCAAGAAGATTCAATCATTATGAATCAAAGTAGTATTGACAGAGGATTGTTTAGAAGTATTTTTTATAGAAGTTATATGGATCAAGAAAAGAAAGTGGTTAGTGCATATGTACCTTCTTAAAACACTTTATTTTATTTTATTCAGAGATGATTATGATTATAATTGTTACGATATTGAATTTATTTTTTCTCTAAAATTATAGGGAATAATATCATTAGAAGAGTTTCAAAAACCCACAAAAGAAACTACCCTTAGATTGAAACATGGAACATATGAGAAATTAGAAGATGATGGATTGATTGCACCTGGAACTAGAGTGTCTGGTGATGATATAATTATTGGCAAAGTTACACCAATTGCATCAGATGTAATTGAATTAGGACAAAGAACAGCTAGACATATCCAACGAGATGCTTCTACACCTATGAGAAGCACTGAAACTGGTATTGTTGATCAGGTTATGGTCACAACAAATGCTGAAGGATTAAAATTTGTTAAAGTAAGAGTAAGGAGTACTAGGGTGCCACAAATGGGAGGTAGTATATATTCTTTTGGTATTTTTTTGGCTGAGGAAATATATGCATATATTTACATCAGTTAAATTTGAATAGATAAATTTGCTAGTAGACATGGTCAGAAGGGTACGATTGGTATAACATATCGACAAGAAGATATGCCATTTACAGCTGAAGGTATTACACCTGATATTATTATAAACCCACATGCCATTCCTAGTCGTATGACAATCGGGCATTTAGTTGAATGTTTGTTGGGCAAGGTATGAATAAAGAAAGAAGTATCCATTATTTTAGGAGTGTGTGTATGTGTGTGTGTGTGTATATATATATATAATAATATATGTATGTAGGTTTCAACACTTATCGGACAAGAAGGTGATGCAACACCATTTACTGATGTAACAGTTGAAGCCATATCACAAAGTTTAAGGAGTCATGGATATCAAGGTCGTGGATTTGAAGTCATGTATAATGCTCATACAGGTCGTAAATTGGCAGCACAAATATTCATAGGTCCAACATATTATCAACGGCTAAAACATATGGTGGATGATAAGATTCAGTAAGTAAAAAAGTGAGATAAATTTGCATTGACCTTTTTTAATTTGATTTTTTTTTAGTTCAAGAGCAAGGGGGCCTGTACAAATTCTTACAAGACAACCTGTAGAAGGACGTAGTCGTGACGGAGGTTTACGTTTTGGTGAAATGGAACGTGATTGTATGATATCTCATGGTACAGCTATGTTCTTGAAGGTAGTTATCTATTATTATTATATTATTATTGTAGTAATAATAATATTTATATGTAGTTAAATAATTATTATAATTATAATAAAGGAACGTCTATTCGATGCATCGGATGCTTATCGTATCCATGCTTGTGATATCTGTGGATTAATGGCAATTGCAAATCTTAAAAAAAATACATTCCAATGTAAATCATGTAAAAACACTACGCAGGTATGTTTTACCACCATTAATCATTGTCACTTATATTATATTCATTACTCACTCACTCCTTTCACCTGTTGATCTACTTGTGTAATTTTGTTTTAGATATCTCAAATACATATTCCATATGCTTGTAAATTACTATTTCAAGAATTAATGGCAATGAACATTTCACCGAGATTATTTACTTAATAACAATAGTAATATTAATAGATATATAATTTTTTTAAAAAATTTTGTTTTTATATATTTATTTGTAAAAAATTTGGAATTAAAGATAAAAATAGAATTTCTGTGATTTTTTTAGTAGATGCTTTAGTGAAATATTTGGTTTTTATAAAAATTCTTGCACAATCCATTAATTAACGATTAGCCAAATCACCTACTTACCAATTCAAATCATTATCACTTTATAAACTTCATAAATTTTATCAACCAATGATCAAATTAGCCAGTTCTTATTTTTTGCTCAGTAAATAAAACATGCCTATTAACTTTTCATAAAAAATTATTATTAATGTCAAGCTAATAAAAACAAATAATTTACAAAAGAATTTGATCGGTTACCTTTTGGATCATATTTAATAAATGACAGTTTTGGTAATTGACGTGGTCTAACTCTTGTATAAAAAAAACCAGTACCAGCTGTTGATACAAGTTTAACTATTGTTGTTCTAAATCAAATATTAATTTGAATGAAAGAAAAATTAATTATAATTTATTGTAACTTTTTATTACCTTGCCTTTGCTTTTTTTGCCACTTTTTTTTATTGTTTTTGAAAAAAACATCATTAATATAATGAATTTATAACAATAACAATAACAATAATGATAACAATTTACTTTACTTACTTTGGTATTAGTATTGATGTAATTAGTGTGATTAATAAAATTTTATTTTACCGTTGCCCAGATCTTGATTGTTGTAGTGTAACGTTACACATCAGTAATTTTTTGCCAACAGTCAAACCTCGTTATAACGAATTTACTATTACTAGTCGCGTTATAACGGATTTTATGTTTATATGGTATACGTCATCTATAAGCGTTAATTGCAAGGTGTGAGGAATTCATTGAATGGGAACACTCAATTGGGATATCAGATAAAAATAAAAAAAATTACAAAACAAAAGATTCTCAAGCCACTTCATCCAATTCTCAGAATGCTATACATCCTAAAAATGGGAAGAGTGTATAGAATTTCATATTTTTTGGTGCTAAGTGGGAAAATTTTTGCCTTTAGCATGCTATCTTTTTGTATAATTATTTAGATGGATTTATTTAAATATGGCTATTTAATTGTTTTAATTAAAGGTGGCAGACTAGCTTTAAATTAACAATAGGTTATTTGGGGTAGAATTACATGTAAAAAATTTGTAAATATTTAATGATGCATTAAATTTTAGATAAATAAACGTGGATTCAAGGCCTCACTTTAGCAATAAAAAAATAATAATGATGATGAATGTTATGTTTTGTTAGTGACTCCATATAGAAATTTGCATCCAAGTTGTGTTATTCCAATAATCTACTGGTAATGTGTCTTTTTTTATTCCTCTCAATGGCTTGAGTTATATGTTAAAAGAATTGTTACTTTATCCTTATTTTTTTGTTCCTGAAGTGGTCCAGTTGATAGCCGGGTTCCATCTTCAAGAATGCGCTTTTTGTCCTTGTTGCGATATAGAAATTTTTTATGAATTTTATTGGTTTTATTTTGTTATTATGACAAACATTTAAGTTTTATTTATATCCTCAAAACTTCAAGGTCAATGAAAAACAATCTGACGTTTTTAAAATAAATTAACCATTCACTTCAAAGAAAAAAAACAATATGTATTTTTTTTCTACTTTTTCCATTTCTCTGTTTTGCCAATTAAATCAATGGCATTCATTTAATTGACAAAATGTTTAATAAATCGTTGTTAAAATATGTTAATAATAGGACAATTATTTTATTTTATTAATTATCATTACAATTGAAACCTTTAAAGAGTATATTGGATAGAAGCTATATGGCGAATGGGCCGTTGCAGATGAATGTTTTGTAAAAAGGGTTTAAAAAAAAATCAAAACAAAAATATCGAATGATAATGCATGCAAACAATCTTGTAAAGCGGAAAAAGGAAAATGTAAAAATACAAACTTGAACATTTTAGTATGTTTATTTGTTTTAGGAGATATGGAGTTAGCAGGATCTTCAAATCAAGAAAATTTTAACCAGACAAAAAATATTTCAGTTTGTGTAAAGAAGATCCTTAACAAAAACAATGAGAAGGTGCGAATGAAATTGATTAATGATGTTTATTAAATATCGATCATATTTACAATTTTTATTTTTAAATTTTTTTCTCTCTTCAACCATCTACAAAAATAAATTCTTTTTCTTATTATAATTATCAGCTTATCAATATAACAGCTATTTGTTAGTTGTTTATTTTTTGTATTTATGGTGTTTAATATAAAGCATATGTGATGAAACTTACACCTGAACTCATTGAACGTTCACCATCTTACATCAATACTGTAAAAGATCGCGAATTAAACCTACGAGGTATCCTTTAGGAAAATAATAAATCTGGAAATTAGATGGATGAATTATGCAGAAGTTTCAAGAAATAATTTTTAGCAAATAATTGATAAATCAGTCAATGATTTGATTAGATGATTTTAATTGATTGCTATTTTTGATGATCAATCAAATAATTAATAGCAAAGAGCAGTGATTAACTATTCTGTTAGTTTTTATACTATTTGTTTCTGTTAATACCTATGTGTATATTAATTAATTCATTCATCTTTACATAAATTTTTATTTTTATTGTTCCCTGACTCGAAAGTTATTTTTCCTTTTTTTTTTTTATAATTACTTTATTAATAGGTAATAAAATTCCTTCTATAGAAAATCTTGGCGTGTCAAAGGTAATTAATGATTAGGAAAAAATATGAATGATATTATGATGTTACATACATATATAATACATTCACAAATGAGCTAAATCATACATTGTTTATAATATTAATTATGATAAATCTTCTTGAAAAAAAGGACTTAAATGACGCAATTGATCTAATAGACAATGACATTCGCATATTGGGTAATTTCCCATTATTATGTCGTGTTTGTACACTATTATTAATCAATAATCGAATTAATCGACTGGATCCACAACTATTTGAATTTCTACCCAACCTTACTACTTTAGTTTTAACAAACAACAATATAATGGAATTACCTGATTTGCAACCATTAAGTGGATTTAAAAGATTACAATATATAAGTTTACTGGATAACCCAGTAACCAGGAAACAATGGTATCGAAGTTGGGTGATTTGGAAGATCCCTAGTATTAGAGTTATAGATTTCAAAAGAGTTCGTGATATGGTATGAAACCTTTTCTTTGATTTTTTTAAAAGATAATAATTTTATGATTATTTTGTTATTATTATTATTGTTATAGGAACGTAAAGAAGCCAAAAAATTATTTGAAACAACAAAAGGTGAACCAACCTCACTTGCAAAATCTATATCAGAAACAAATTCAAAAATTATTGAACCTGGTGAAGGTATAGTCTCATCCACCACCACCACCACCAACATTAATCTACCAAAATCAAATTTGCCCACACTTGGTATGTCAACAGAAGAACAAGCTCAGATAAAGGTTAGAGCTGCTTATTTAAAGAATTCATTTTCATTTTAAAATAAAAATAATGATGATTATTTGTTAATAAAACAAATATGAGGCCATTCGTAATGCCAAAACTTTGGAAGAAGTTGCCCGTCTTGAAAAATTGTTACAATCTGGTCATATTCCCGGTTCAAATAAACCTTCTGCTAACAATGATGTAAAACAAAGTGGAAATGATGATAATGAAATGAAAGAATAGAAAAGGGTGACAAAAATATGAAAATTGATTAGGATTTTTATAATTTTGGCTTTGCTTCACTTTCCATTTCTTTTTAATACATATGTTTTTTTTTAAAAAAATAAACAGAAAGTATGTAAATACAGTATATATCATTTTTAAACAAAGTTTTAAAAATTGCTTGAACCTAAAAGAAATAGATTTCTTCTTTTTTTATAAATATACATGGCCATCTGGAAATAAATAAATGACTTTTGAAAATAATTCAGTGTTGATTATAAACAACACTTACTATTCTATTTTTTTTTAAAAAACTTGCTATAATTGCGCACCAAAATCCAAACTGTTAGTTATTAGTAATTCAGGGTAGAAATTGATGATTTCTTCATTATCTTATTTGCAAATCAAATTTCAATGATTCGATCTTTGCAATTAAAGAATAATTTATTATTAATAAATAATTTTTTATATAAAAATATTGATACTTCTATAAGTAATTTATATAGTCCACGAATATTATAATATATATGTCTCTTGGAAAAAATATTAAATATTCACTTAATACTTAATTCTTATGAAATTAATTTTTTTAATAAATAAATAAATAATAAAATAAATATAAAATGCAATAAAAAAATGAAAAATTCCCTCTATTCACCATTATTCATCAATAATCAATCTTATATGACCTCTAATCAACCCAATAAACATGAACAATCTAACGATTTCTATTACAATCAGGACATACAGCAGACTCGTCCATACAACCAGGAAGTACACAAGGTAACCAAAACAATGGCCAAAAAACGAGACAGATTATAAATCCGGCAACCCAAGAAGTTGTACCCGGAACCCGAGTAATAATAGGTCTTCTAGTACTACCACAATTCCAACAAGCACCATTACCTGCAACACCATTTGTCGCTTGCTGTACATTAATGACAGTGGTTGGAGCGAAATTAGTCGTTGGTGCTGCTGCTGGTGGCGGGTAAGCCATTGGAGGTTGAGTTGGATAAACCATTGGTTGTTGTTGGTATTGTTGTTGTTGTTGTTGCTGTGGATAATAATTATTCTGTTGTGGTGGCGAATATACTTGATTAGCGGCTGGAGCAGGATATGAATTATTGGAAGCATGTGTGGGTTGTGGTGGTGGAGTATATGGTGGTGGTGCATGTTGTTGTTGTTGATCGGTGCCTTTGGGAGGAAAATTATTATTACTAGTGGAAGGTCGATTGGGATTATTATTATTATTATTATAAGGCTTTTCTGCCATGTTATATTGATTGTTATATGACATTTTTTTTTTTATTATTTTTTACAAAATTAAAAAGGTAAACTTAACAAAATAACAATATCTGGATATTTAAATATGGATTGATTCTCAAAATGAACTTTCCATTTTAAAAATTTTCATTTCACAACAGATTTATTATTTCTTTAAGAAGAAAACGAATTAAATTAATGAAACAAATCATCCATTTTAGGAATGACAATGATAGAACGCCATTGTCCAAGCATTTTTTGACATTAACTTTAATGTCAAGTCACCAGCCCGTATGTATTTTTGAATTTTGTGCTAGGATTACCCATTAGATTATGGAAATCTCTATTGATATTTGCTAATTGGAATTTCTAAATATAGTAATAGTAATGGTGATCTGCTTCATGGGAAAATTTTAGGAAATTTATGATTGGCTTGCGAGAGCTTCCAAAATCATTTCAAATTGTTCTACGAGCCTACCTGGGATTAGCACGGTGGGCATTCCTTTTATATGTTGATAATCTTTCAGAATAAACGATGGGTTACGCTTATGAGGTGGGCGCAAGTACAACTAAATAACAACCTTTCAAATTTTACAAGTATACTTTTTCACTTCAACATTCCCTGACCCACCCCTGATCTATTCGAAGTAATAAATTTTTATTCCTTGATTACAAATCATTACTAAAATGCCTGTTGGTTTTTGTTCTGTTTGCAAAGTTGAAAAGATGACTAAACGATGAAATACTTCATAACAAGGAAAAGAAAAGGCTTAATTAGTAGGGAATTATCTTTAAAAGACGCACGTTGTATATATGGGGGGTTTTCTAGCAAAAACCGTGTATAAGGCCTCCAGACCAAAATTGAGTTTTCTGCATAATATATGTCTATACCACAAGGATTATAACTGGTAAAAATTTTAGACACTATTTACTTAGTACAATAACAAGATATAAGGCTTGAAATATTCACTTTATATATCAAAAACATATGTGTAACATATTTTGCAAAGATCATCACTCTAAAAATTTTATTATACTTATACCCGGTTTTTGCTAGAAAACCCCCCATATGCATTTTGTGTGTAACATTTTGTGATTTCGTGCAACAAATGAATTAGAATGTCTGGTAATCCGTTAATTCCCATATAAGGTCGTAACAGTAACACTAAATTGATACCTATTTGATTTTTTTGGCTCTAACAAGAATTTTACATAATAATAATATTAAAAAAATTTTTTTTTAATAATAATTCTATTGTTTTGATTTTGATGCACTTATTAATAATAAGAAATAAAGAATATTATACATTGATTGATTATTTTATATAGGGAAACAGGCAACTTATCTCTGCGAAACACGAATTTATTAATACAAATCCCAACGATGTCAAAAAGTCAAAATTACGACTCACCATTAAATATACGTGTAACATTGAATTAGGTTGTAATATTCAACCCTAGAATTTTCAACCAAAAGAAAAACCTTACATCTATAATTCTTTATTGTAAATATATTCTTTTAAAGTTTATTTATATATCATATATATATCATATATCCGTTATTTACATATCATACATATATCCTTCATTAATATGTAATAAAAAATGGAAGAAAAAACTTGAATGCATTGGCAGGAAAATTTTATTTATAAGGTATTTTATTTAAATGAAATAACATTATGGTTGTTCGGATTATATTTTAGAAAAATCATACCCTATATCTATAACGGGCCATTTGGCTTAGGAAAAATTGCCGTTGACAGACAGTAGTAACTTATATTAATATATTTAATATTAGTATGGGACTTAAATTCTCAGCCCGCTATATATATATATATACCATATTTAATTGAAAATGGCCTCCTTAATCCCAAATATTAACATTATTATTTTTTTTTTGACCACGTTTATTTATAAAATAAAATTAATATCTTTTATTTATTATAAAATATAGATAAAAGCGTAATTGGATGTGGACTTATTTCACGTGGTGAAAACGACCAAAGAAGAACTAGTAAAAATTTGTTCGGTCTTAAATGATGTATTTGCTATTTTATATCAGGTCGTGATTATCTATTTATAATATTTCTTATTGTACAACAATAAACAAATCTGAGTCGCAACAGTTGATTATATACAGTCAACAATTCCTTTATAAGCACACCAGGTAAATGTGCGATTATAAATTAATATGCTTATAGGGAGAGGGGTGTAGGTAGATATAATGTGTTGCGAAAAAAAATTGCACGATAGGACTCTGCAAACTTCATAGATAGGTCAGCAACAAAAATTCCTGTTTTGTTATATGATTTGACCAGACCAAAATTAAGTTTAATATATAACTTGACCCTAAAGTTTGCAATAACATTAGGAAAAGAACATAATTTGACCCACAGTCGGAACTCGATAAAACGAATTTTTGTTATAATGAAGTTTTTCTAGTTTACCCAATTCATTTTTCATACAATTCCATATATAGTAAATTATAACTCGATAAAGACGGATAATATCGGTTTATCGAAGGAAACTTCACTTTATTCTGTACAATTTTATAAATGATTTACAGTAAGTGGTAGTACGTATTGTTCCCTAAAATTAAAAAATGAAAAATATGTGTTCTAAAACAATCGAAACCTACTCGTTTTAAAGTTCATGAAAATACTATTTGTGACATATTGAAACGAAGGTCAGGATATCTTGGTATTAATCCAGAAGATCCCAATTCACATAATAAACATTTACGCAAAGGAAAATATTCAGGTCTAGAAGATGCATTGATTTTTTGGACAACACAAATGCTTAAAGCAAATTTAACTATTACCAGTCAGTGTGCAAATCCTAAAAATTAAGGGGCAGGTCGTTTTGCCAGAAATTTTGGCTGATCGACATTGAAATTTT
>CAJVPN010001261.1:0-15941 GCA_910592215.1 Entrophospora candida
AAAAAACCAGCCGATAAGTTTTGAAGCTTGAGTCATGAACAATAAAACTTATCGGTTAAATTTTTTAAAATGATATATTTTTTTTTGTTTTAGTATTTTGAAGTTGACCAATTGTTACTATAAGCAATTAATTATTATAAATGATCTTCACCGTAGTGCGCGCTCACTGTAATAATTTCACACCATACATATAATATAACACAAGACAAGTGAGTTTCATAGAAACGATGGGATGATCTAATAAGATAACAAAATAACAATATAATGGTTAGAGCGAGTGTGTTTAGACAAGAGATTTGGCATATTTTGCTGTAAAGATAAAAAGATTAGTGCATTGGGATATTCGATATTGGTTGATTGACAAATCTTAATATTAATATCAATAAATAAATTTATGTGTGTGGATTTTTCATGGTTGCCCCCTTTTTTCCTGTATTACAAAAAACTTATTTTTAGCGCGTTGAATTTAAACTGACATTTCTCCTGCAAAATTCGTCTGTTTGATTGAAAATTATACGTAGAGTACTGACACAGAGAGAATATGTTAATTTTCTGAAAGATGGAATAGAGCAAAAGTATTGCAATAAGGAAAATTTCGAATGAATATTTTACAATACTGAACTTTTAAAGTGTCAATAACTCTCTGTGTTTTTAAAATACTACCTATTTACTATCTTTTCACACACATCTGGTACCTGTATTGTTGAAAATGGGGGAGAAATAACAAATTGAAAATTGCACAGTTTATTACATATATATAACCAATCAATATATGATATTAATATATATAAAATCATCTACACCGATCGATTTCTGTGTTGTTATTACTATTACTATATTTCTATAAATTTTTTCTAAACAAAATCTATTCTTTTAGCATACACTATGACATAAGTGTGCTCGTGAACTTCCATATTGAAGAGGCTTGCTGCTTTGTTGAAAATGAGACATAATGAAATAACACCATATAAAATAATAGAATTTTTTTGTTTTGATATGTGATGCAGTCGCCATTTTGAAAAATAAGAAAATTATCTTAGCCCTGCCGAACTTATATGTATCTACGGTACAGACATCTATAATCAATTAATGCTTATAATAACAATTGGGTTCCATTCTAACAAAAAGATAGTTCGGAAAAAAAGGGGTTTTTGAGAAATCAACTGATTTTGTTTTTCGCCTCATTTTTTTTAATCTAGAAACCAGGGACAATGATTTTTTGCATAGCGCAGAATGCCGCAGAAATCACGGAATGTGTGTTTAAAAATGGAAAAATACCGCAGAATACCGCAGATAATATAAAAATGGGAATTTAATAACATAATAATTTTTTTAGAGAGGTACAAGAACATACAATCAATACTAGAAGAAATCCTGGTGAATTTCACATTAATGATGTAATTTTATTTTGTAATTTTGTGGCCAATGTTGATTGGGCACATAGACTTCATGAGTGAATAGTCCTCTAATGAAACATTATGTATATATAAAAAAAACTTGAATTCCATGTATTTTGACAATAATTTTCTTGAATAAAAGAAGGTTTGACTTGAGAAATAATTAAATCGTGCCTAAAACTAGCAAATTTCCCTATTCAGACGGATTCTCATAACCTATTATCACATAAAATTTGTTCTGTTGCATCAAAGACCTATTATAAAGAAGGTTTAGAATTTATTTATGTAATAAAAATAAACACGTCAAACTTCAACAAACACTTGATACCTCTCTTTCTTAAAACAAATGAATGGGCAATTTATTGTGGATCCGTATTTAATATAGAGGTTGCATTAGATGGATATTGGTCAAATATTTATCTCTTTGAATATATATGGTTACAATTTTCTTCTTGTAGTGTATAACGAAGTTTTTCTAAATATAATTCAATTTTTAGATGATAATTTATCTGAAGAGTCTTTACGAAATTTCAAATATTAATATGCTTTATTTTTAGGATTTCTATTTTGTAATATTTTTTAAATAAGAAAAAATAACAATTAAATAATAATAACTAACTTAATGGTCACATAACTATTCCTTTTGATTGCACACCACCAAATTGTTTAAATATTGATTCGTTTTTTTTTTTTTTGGAAAAAATATAAAACCGCAGAATACATAGATGCTATAACGGAAATTATGCAGCATATTAATAACCTATGTTCGCGAATCGACGTGACCGGTGAAATTTTTCTTTGCGAATTATAGTATAACTGGAGACCTTTTTTTCTTCCTTATTAATGCGAATATAAGGTGTGCGGTGACATTTTTAAATTATAAAGTCTTTTCGAATCGTAGTGTTGGCGATGACATTCAATAGAGTTTTCCCGGTCCTATTTTAATATGCCAAAATTTATTGAGCCAATCATTATTAGTTTGATGACACGTAAAATATTTCAAAAGGTAAAAAAAATTTTTTGACAATTATTAAATACTACAAAAAATCACAATTAAACTATAATTCTATTCTACACAATTAATAATATTTTTATAAAATGTCCAAAAAATGCATATTAATATATATTGCTGCTAAACAAAGATGCGAATTGTGTTTATTGAAAAAAAAACCAGACTTTAGCCAAAAACTATTGATTCAGCACAAAAATATGAGCATATCAGCAGCGAAATATATATAAATTGATGGTGAAGTTAATAAAATCCCAAATGACGAAGATAACCTTAATTATTTTGTACCAATCAAAAAGGAAGATATCATTGTAAGTGGTTCATTCAACTATACCTAATATTCAATAAATGAAGCTATAAATTAACTTCCTTGAACAAAATAATTTATAATAAATTGAAAATTTTCAACTTTAAAAAAAAAAAAGTAATCAAAATTTGACTGTAATACATTGTGCAAGTATTAGTAGTCACATATGATATTGGTATTATGCAACTTAAGGGTGGACTGTCTAATTTTGCTGGTACAAGGCAAGGTTCATCAAATATTTGTTTAAAGCACACCAAAACCTTCCTTGAGATTCTAGCGCTCCAACAAATTAGATATATGCTATTATGTGAATAAAGTCATAAGCTCAGAGTTATTCTTTTTTGATCACGATTTTGCATACTTATTGGCTAATTTGATGATCAGCAAAGTAAAAGTGTCAATCGACAGACAAACGACCAAACTTTTATTTATAGATCAATTGGCTGAATCTCAAAGATCATTTTTACATTAGGAAAGTAGTATCCTTAGAGAAAGTTATATATATATATATATATAATTTTCGGCTATTTATAGCTGAAACCCCGTTTAAGGAATAAATTTCATATCATATGCTAACTTATTATTTACTTATTAAAAATATTAGGTTGAATGAAAACAATAACATATCTACTATCATACACACAAGGCTAGGAATCTAATGATATAATGGTTAGTAAATTAGAATATTTTTAATGCAGAAAATATTATTATTTTATACAGAAGATGTTGTTAATATACATGAAGTCGAAATTAAAACCTAAAAGTCGAAATTACACCAGAGTGTGCAGATAAATTGCCGTGACTCGGCCAATATCCAGCTATTTTGGATAAAACAACTACCATTCGAATTCCCTCGATGAAGTGAGTCTAATAAGATGTAATTCATAAAATGTGAAACACTGATTATTGAAACATTTTGGTTTACCGTATATATATTACAAGAACTCGCCATTTATTGGTGCGAACATAACAATACCATTATTTGAATCCACTTTATGAGACTATTCTAATGAGCTGTGTTTCATTAAATCTGGATAGCTGGTTCTCGAGACAATTAATTTTGAAATTATTGATTATAATAAATCATGTTATATGACATAAAATCATCTCGACTTCATGTATGGTTGTTAACATTCTCAATAATTGATTATATTGTTCATTCTCTCTATAATGAATATGTAATTTTTATTATGCCTTTGTTTGCTATAGAAAGAGATATTAATGAATTTGAGACAAAAAAGAAGTTCATAGTGTGATTTTTACTTATTTTACTTATAGTATTGTTATAGTGTCAATTGCATAACCGTCTGTATATTAATGGAATAGTAAAACAAAGGGTTGCACTTGAGGAATAAAAGTTAGTATTTGTGCATCCTCTCTTTTTATTATTGGAGAGAAAGAAAATTTGGTTGTTTGGGTATAGCGTAAAGTTTATTCGATCTCTACTATTAATTATTTATTCGTCAAATAAATAATAGTTTTTTTTTGTGCGACCATTTACTGCACGGAATATACTCTTAAAATGCCCAGTGCTAGTGACTATCAAAAACCATATAAAAATTATAATAATATTATAATCAATGGTTACTAGCATCATCCATATAAGGCAAGAAGATAAAAATCCAGGATATGTTTTTAGTTTTGCCTGATTCTTAAACCTTTCATGCATATATTTCTGTTCTTTAAAAGGTAACGAATGAATTCGCAGTCCAGACCAAACATCTTACTCAGGGGAGTGTCAAAAAAAAAAAAAAAAAATCACAAAAAAGAAGAACATGCAATGTTTGCAGCATTGTACGTCGGTCAGCTGTTTATGCATAAAGTCAATTACATAACATAACCCCTCCTCACATCAGTCGTTTGCAATTCAGCTTCTTTGATAAATTAAATCGACCAAAAAAGTGGATGAATTTGAATTATTTTTTCCGAATGCATTTTAATTTCTTCTTCAAAGCTTTTGCCCTTTAGCTATGTGTAAACAATTACATAATGAATGGACAAATTTTAATTAGATGATAAATTCAAATTTAGAAAAGCGTGAATTTAACAAGAATTTTCTTTAAATTGCGCTCTATTATCAAATGGTAGATATTATCAATATCCCAAAACTATAATATATCAAGGCAATATATGCATGATTCCATAAACCTTACCGGATGATTTCAACTATTTTGCTTTTTACGTTCTCTCGTTTTTATACCTTTTACATTTTTTGTTTCCATCTACCAATAATAAAATTTTATCTTTAAAGAGCCTCTTCAAAAAATGAATTCGATAAATGATGAAGATTACCTATCATTTATTGTACTTTTTACCATAGGCTTTAAATACAATTCTTGTTCGTTTTTTGATGAAAATTTTCAAATGGCATTTTTTTATTTACAAAAAATAAAATCTTTTTTAAATAAAAATTTTCAAGTATTTGCGGAAACTTGCAACAGGAAAAGAGAGATGGTATAACGAAATTAAAAATGATAAAAAATATTTATATGTTAGTGGTTCGATTGACGAAGAATATTTAGGAGGCCAACATTGAAGAGTGAATTACGTAAATAATTGGAACAATGATAACGAATATGCATATGTAATGGTCGGTCATAATAAATACTGCCAGTGATTTTAAATTACAGCACACTCGTTCTCTTTATAATGACCTATATATAATTTTTATGCATTTGATTGCTATAGCAAGGTAAGAGTAAGAAAAATTAATATTGGGCAGAAAACAAAAAAAAAGGTTTGTGTCTTACTTTGCATTCTTTACAAAAATGGGTTGTTATTAAAATCCGCGCTTTGCCGTTTTTTTGTATTGTTACATTTTATTAGAAGATAAATAAAATAATAATAATAATAATAATAATAGTAATAATAGTAATAATAGTAAGTAATAAATAATAATAATAATAATAGTAATAAATAATGAAATCTCAAATTTACCCAATTCGTTGGCGCATTAATTCATTATCTCTATTTTTAGATTAATTATTCCTATTAGCAACAAAATTATGAGGTGACATAACAATACATAATGATAAACATGATTTTTCTAAATATGAAATGTATTGTAACAAATTTATAATAAATAATTTCTATGAATGACTTTAAAATATATATATATGCATTTTTTAGAAATCAACTCCTTTAAGGCAATTAGCCCTTGACCACAACTTTTCTTAATTCCCGTATTGGTTGGTATAACGTCGATCGGATAAAATCTAATAGATATTGAATAATATTAACGGAAAAAAAAAATAAATATTATTGTTATGCAATTGTGTATTGGTGTAACCGTGATAATGAAATGATCTTGTTGGTGAAATGTTTATTGTTATTGTGTCCTAATTATTTTGTATTATTTTTAACATACCAGATTATAATTAGAGTTCAGCTATAAAAAAAGGATAGATATTGTTTTAATATACGTTAATATTATTCAATCGATTGTATTATAATTAATAACAAATGTTAGTTATGTAGTTAATAAATTAAAACAACAATTACTAATTATGAAAATTCGTGCTTTTATTTTTCCAAAAAAAAAAAAAACATTAACAATAGTTTATACAATGGACAGAAGTCTCGTAAGTTAGTATTATGGTCAATTTCATATATATATTCGAACTAAACTTATCCTTAAATGCTTCAAAAAATTTCTACTAAATAATTAAAATCATTCTTTTCTTCAATAAATTTATTTTTTTTTTTTTCACGTTCACGTACAAACATAAACACACTTGACTATTTGTATAACCTAAATAATAATTATCTTTCTTATTCTATTATTCTTTGTAAAAATAATATTTTAAAAAACAAAAACGAAATGTCTATACCAATAACGAAATCTTCAAATCCAATTCAAAAATCTTCTCGTATCGGAATAATAGGGGCTGGCCCAGCTGGTATATCGGCCGCACATTTTCTTAAGAAAGAAGGTTATACAAATGTCATTATCCTTGAATCGGATTCACATATTGCTGGAAAAAGTTCAACGTGTTACGTTGATGGTCGTGGTTTTGACGTTGGTGCTTTGATGGTTGGAAACAATTATAAAAATATAAAATCCCTAGCAAAAGAATTGAATTGCCAAATGGATAAGTTTACCGGAAGAGCTTTAAATATTGATGTTGATAATAATAAAAATCAAATCATGGTTGATGATACAGATAAAATATGTATATACTCCCATTTACTACCACACACCAACCATTATTTAAAAGAAAGGTCTGCCTACGAAAAAATTTCTTTGCCGGGTCATGGAAATCTTAGCGAAAATAATTTATACGCACCTATCTCTCAATGGTTAAAAGATACAAAAATGGAATATTTAAAAGATGCGTGGAGCCTTGCCTATACTTCTGCGGGTTACGGTTATATTCAGGATGATATACCTGCAGCCTATTTCTTAAAATTCATTGAAAACTCTGAAAATAACATATGGTATTTTAAAAACGGCTTCCAAGATTTCTGGGCCAAGATGGCAAAGGTAATTGATTAGTTTTGTTTTTTTTTTTTTTTTTTTTTATTTTAAATGCGTTATTTTTTGTTAAATTAATTAAAATATAATATAAAATTTATTTTTTAGGATATCAATATATCATGCAATTCAAAAGTCAAAACCATCGACCGATCACTCAAACGTAAAAATTCAGGACCTATACTCGTAACAGTTGAAAATACAATTTACGGATCCGAACAAACTTACGCCTTCGACCACCTAATCATCGCCACAAATCCAAAACAAACCACCAAATTTCTCGATGTTTCTCTGGAAGAAACAAATATTTTTTCAGAAATAATCACCTACGATTTTTACACCACAATTGCAACCGTAGAGGGAATTTCAACAAAAGTTGGAATGACCACTATTCCTAAACATTGCACGAATAACTCACAAATAGGTCACGTGACAGCATTCTATTGTGCCCACGAAGGCGTACCAACCTATTTATTTTATGCCTATGGTAAACAAGGAATCGCTTCTGATGATATCATCGGGTATCTTAAAGATGATATTGAAAAAATTGGCGGCAAGTTAAATAAAATACATTACCATAAGAAATGGGATTTCTTTCCACACGTATCCTCCTTAAGTATGGCACGTGGATTTTATAGTAAAGTTGAACGAATGCAGGGAACTGATGAGACTTTTTATGTCGGGGGATGGCTTGATTTCGAATTAACCGAAAACTGTGTAGCGTACAGCAAAGATTTAGTAAAAAGATTTTTTAATCTTTCCTTCTCACAGAACCCTGAACAAATTTCTTCACATTTACCAATACGACAACAAATTACCCTCAAACCTGTCTCGCAAGCTAATTGGGGTATGGTCTTAAGATTAGCTGCAAATCGTTATCCAAAAAAAGTGGCTTACACATGGGTTGATGTCAATCTTCGTGAAGAAGCAAAATTCACTTACGGTCAACTATATCAACAAGCACGTGCAGTCGCCTACTACTTACGAAATGTTGCTGAATGTAAAGTTGGTGATCCAATATTATTATGTTATGCTCCCGGTTTAAGCTTTTTGCCAGTGTTGCTCGGTTCTATGCTTGCCGGCACAATAGCGGTTCCAATTGCTCCACCTGATCTTGAAAAAGATATCGAAAGATTCATTTACCTAGCAAACATAACCAAAGCAAAATATGTGTTTAGCGACAAAAATTATATGTTATATACCAAAATTCACTCTGTAAAAAATTTCTTCGGTTTTGGTAAAAAAGTAACTTGGCCTGAAAGTTTAATTTGGCTTGAAGGAGAAAAAATAATAGCAGCATCATCAAACAATTTATTTGACGAAAATTTGATTGATAAAATCGATTCAAATAATGTCGCTGTCTTACAGTTTTCATCTGGTAGTACTGGCGATCCAAAAGGTGTCATGTTAACCCACAAAAACCTTTTACATAATGTTGATTTAATGCAAAATGAAATTGGCTTGGACCATAATTCTACTATCGCTTTCTGGGTTCCATATATGCACGATCTAGGTCTTATCGGCGGTTTCTTGAATACGTTGCGTGGCTCATGCAAATCTGTTGCAATGTCACCATTATCATTTTTACAAAAACCAGAAAGTTGGCTTCAGATGATCACTAAATATAAAGCAAATTATACGGCAGCACCAAATTTTGCTTATGAACTTGCAGCACGTAAATGTTCCGATTCAGTTCTCAGACAACTCGATCTCAGTACATTAAAAGGAGCATTTAATGGCGCGGAACCAGTTCGCTCATCAACCCTAAAAGCATTCACAAAAAAATTTGAATCGGTCGGATTCAAAGCTACAATGTTTAAATGTTTGTATGGCTTAGCAGAACATTGTGCATACACTGTCGGATTTCAAAATAAACAAGGTTTTCCAACTGTCATCGACATAGATCCTATTGCTGTACGTGAAGATCGTGTCATAATTAATCATCGCGATCGTAATAATAGTGATGGCCGTCATCATTACTTAGTTTCCACTGGATTACCAAATCTTTCTATGCAAATTGAAATCAGAATAGTTGACCCGGAGACTAAACAATTATGTTCACCAAATGTTATCGGAGAAGTTTGGGTATCAAGTCCTAGTGTTGGCATTGGATATTACGGTAGACCTGATCTATCGGATGAAATATTCCGGGCAAAATTGAACCTTAATGATCATGGTAATTTGGTTTCTGATAAAGGATCATTTCTTAGGACCGGAGATTTAGGTTTTATGTACGATGGCGAGTTATTTATTGCTGGAAGACAAAAGGACGTTATTATAATTAATGGTAAAAATCATCATCCTCAAGATATTGAATTGTCAGTCCAGCAATCCCATAAATCTATTAGACCAGGTTGTGTAGCCGCTCTTGCTGTAAATAATGACGAAAAAACTGGTACAGATTCTTTAATTATTTTGGCGGAGGTTAGAGAAGATTCGAAACCAACTAAAATGGAACTAGAAGAAATCTGTGATACAATATCACGAATAATACCTGGTAAACATGGAATTTCTTGTCAAAGTGTCACCTTACTCAAACAACGCAGTTTACCCAAGACTACCAGCGGCAAATTACAAAGATCAAAAGCTAAAGATATGTTAACGCAAGGTTTATTGGATTCAAAAATTTTGGAAACCTTAGTTGAGGAAATTGAAGAAAATCCTAAATCCAAAATCATCAACACTAATAATAATATCAATAACAACAACAACAACAATAACACATTAATGATGGATATCGAGACTATCGAAAATAAGATAATTTCGCAAGTTCACAAAGTTTCGAGAGTTGCATCAAAATCTCCAATAAAAGAAATTGATACAAAATCAAATCTGATTCAAACTTATGCATTTGATTCGATTACCGCAGTACAATTAGTTTCTTGTCTCAAAGAAGAATTTGGTATTGAAATGAGTCCGGCTCTAATATTAGATTTACCAACAATTTCCGAACTTGCTGAACACATCTCCAAACAACTAAGTGCCACGGCAAATTATCCAAAACAACCACAAATAATAAAACTTTCCAAAGTTCAAAGTTCATTAATTGATCAAATTCGAAAAATTTCTCGCTTGGCGGCAAAAATTCCAATAGAAATGATTGACATCCAAGCAAATATAATCACAGATTTTGGACTTGATTCTTTAGCAGCATTACAATTAATATCGACGATAAAAGAAACTTTTGGAGTAGAAATAATACCAACTTTGCTATTTGACGTTAACACGATCGAAGGTTTATCGAATCATGTTTACGAAGCAATAGTAGCAAAACAAAAATCACAAATTAAATCATTATCATCATCACCGACAACTGCTACTTTTGACATCGACAGATTAGAATTGGAGAAATACGCTTCGGAAGTTTTGGTGCCACTTGCACCAAAAAATATTATAAACAAACACAATAATCCATTATTTTGTATCCATGCACTTTTAGGAAACGTAGCATGTTATATGCATTTTGCAAAAAATGTTGGTATGACAAGACCAGTTTATGGTATTCAAGTTTCCACCAAAGATATTGATGATACGAATACGGATATATGTTCAATGGTGGAAAAATACGTTAAAGTAATAACATATAGTCAACCAAAAGGACCGTATCATATTTGTGGATATTCATTTGGAGGACTTGTGGCCTGGGAGATTGCTAAACAATTAATTAACCAAGGAAAGAAAGTCGGTGGAGTTTATCTAATAGATGCACCAGCTCCATTGAAGAAACTTGTAAGGCCAACTGTAAATGCTAAAGAAGTAACAAAAAATAATCTAATCTGGGAAAAGGATATAGAACAATTATTAAAGGATGTTGACCTCAATAACAATAACGATGATGACATTGATGATGCTCAAACAAAAGAATTAAAACAAACGATTTGCAAATTGATAGCTTTAATGTACAACTATACAGATGATATTAGCTCAAATAATATCAACATACCAGTACATTATTGGAGAGCAAGAGAATACAATGGTAAGACAAACAGTTTGTTATTGGATCATCCAGAGTTCCACTCTACGTATTTTGGATGGGAAAATTACAACAAAAACAATAATAGCAAAAACATCACATTCCATGAACCATTGCCAGGCCATCACTTTTCCATAATGAAAGTAGATAATTCTGGTAGATTAGCAAGAGAAATGGACAAAATTATTCCAGCTATCAAAAGACGAACGGGTTCGTTAGATTTGAAACCTTTAATGTTGGAGAAACTTGCAAATGCACGTCGATTATCAAGTGATGATGGCGAAAGTAATTATGGTAGTAGTGGTGGTATGGTTGTTAAAAATAATAATAATAAAAACGAATGTTCAACCTCAACATTTGCAACATTGATGCTATTTAGAGAAGTTCTAAACACATTCATTCAAACAAAAATTCCTTTATCGCTCTCTCTCTTTATTAGTCTCATGTTTACATACGTATATGCACAATTAATGATTCGATAAAAGAAAAAAATTCGAAATAATTAAATTTTTTAATTTTTTAATTTTTTATTTTTGATAATGTGAAAATTTTCTTTTTTTGGATTAATTAATTTTGCATTATTTTTTTGTATATTTTGTATTATTTTTGTATCATTTTGTATTATTTTAATTTATTTTAATTTTTTTTTCTAATAAAATAATTTAATTTAAAGTTTTCCGCAGTAAACTTTCATTTTCATTCAGAATATCATTTGTCAGAGATATTGGAAATCTTTTTTGCACGTGATGAGTAAAGTGTTATTGGTGCGAAAAAAGTCATTTTAACTATTATAATAATAATAATAACGGCTGTATCGGATAAAAAGAGGAAAAAAAAAATTTTCGGAAGTTTAAGAAACTTTGAACTTTCACCAATAAGACGAATTTTTTTAAGAATTGATTGTAACAAACATTCAAAAAAAAAAATTTATTAAGATATCACAATATATAATAATAATATTGGCAACAAATTATAATTGATTGTAACAAAAAAAGTAAAACAAATTTACAATAATAAATTATGCATAAAAGTTGTTTAATTTGAATTTTGTTTCTAAAAAATTAAAAATTTTTTTCTTTTTCTCCTTTTTCCCTTTCCTCCTTTCCTTTCCCCTTTTTTTTTAATTAGGAACACAATAATTAATAAATCTCGTTATCGTTTATTGACATTAAACTATTATTTTATTACCTTTATCATTATTAACTTTTTCATAATTTTTTTTTTTTCATTGTAAATATTATGAACAAATCTTAGATTTTTATCAATAATTAATAATAATAATAATAATAATAATAATAATAATGGTTCGATTAAATAACGATTTTGCATTAACGTGTAAAAGATTTTTAATAAATGCGAATAATGAAATAACAGAAGAAATCCCTTACAACACTAATGGTTTTACTGTAAATAATGGTTCAGACAATTCCACGAATAACATAATAACAAAATGTATATGTGATTTCAGAATAAATTTTGATGGATGTCAGGACGAAGAATATATTTTACGACTCTCACAATGGATTTTAATAATATATTCGACAATTATAATCTTGATAGCGATTGGATTCCTTAGTCATAAAATAATAATTAGAAAACAAGCATTTTTTTTACCACCAACTAAAGGACGTGGGATAATCAGACCTATACCACATGATGTTGTTCATGTTCTAACTATTGTTTTTAACCTTTGTAAGTATTTTTTCTATTTTAAAAAAATCGATTTCTTCCTCTATTAAATATTAACCTTGATGTTTTTCCGGTTTGATTTAGTTTTATTGATCCATACATTGATTTTATTGAATGATGCATATCCTAATACGGTTTCTGCAGAAAGTAGGTATATCTCAATTTTTGTATCACGCACACACATCTACACACACATACTCACACAATAAAGCATATTTTCCTTAATTAGTTGGTTCAGATTTATCAAAAGAATTAGGAATTGGTTTAGCAATGATTTATCCAATAAGCATAAGTAAGTCATTACATGCATGATTAAATTTTATAATTTCAATAATCAAAGAAAGATATTAACAAAAAAAAATTATTTAAAAAAGTTTACTCAACGCCAGTTCTAGGACTTGAGAAAAAGGGAATTTTAAGTTGTAAACCAAATAAAAATTTGATTGATGCATTAGGATTTTTACTTCTTATCGCACCATTAACCACTTTACTTCCACTTGCTGCGTTAACTGGTCACTATGCCGATCAAAATGATTTAGAAATGGCTATGATGTTTCATAGGTCACATTATTTTATTTGGGTTGTTTGGGGATTGGTTTTTTTAATTTTGATTGCTCTTTCTTGGTTTAAACTGACGTCAACGGTTTTGAAAAATATCAAAGAATCAAGAAAAAAAGAGATTAATGGATATATATCTGATGTGCAATGTACCTCTTCGACGCCCAAAAAAGCTGCTAGAAATGTATGTATATTAATCAATAAATAAATTGGCTTTTTTCAAAAAAAAAAAAAAAAAAAAAACTTTTTTAATAATCGATATTTTTTATTTACATAGTTGGGTGTAGCCATTGTGTTGTTAATAGCTGTACTATTAACATATTTGGCCATTTTATTATCATATTCACTATCTCGTAAATCAAACACTCAATTTAATCCCACTATTAATTTATTTTTCATGTTTGCATTGAATTTTACATTACCATTTACACTGAATATGACTCAATTTGTTTTTATTTTCAGGTAAATAAATGTCTTGATTAATTAACTTATTATTATTATTATATTAAAATAATTATTTTATAATTAATTCCAAAATTAACTCAAATGTATATCTTATAGTACATTAAGAGGATATCCATTCACTCATAGTACTGACTTATCGCATGAGTTAAATGTTTCAAATAATAATAAAGGAAACGACGAATCTATTGTAATCCAATCAGCTGGATCATCCTTATCAAAACAAAGTAACGATAAAGATGATGATGGTAATGATGAGGACGGTAGAAAAACTCATTCAGAGTCGACGATTGAGACTTCTGATTCTACCAAAATTAATGATAATGATAATAAAAAAGTTTTCAGGCTTACAAATGGTTATGATTATGATGAAGAGGCTGATAATGACAGTAGTAAGAATAATATATCTGATAATAATAGTGGTAAAAATAAAGATAGTGATGACGATTATGACTTTGATTTTGAAAGTAATGATGATATTGAAAATAACAATAATATCAAAACAAAAAATTCACAACTAGAATATACCCAAGAAAATCACAATTCCAAGTCCAAAAGAAGTATTACATCACTAAAAAATAAATTATCTAGTGGACAATTAGTAAACAGCAAAAATAATATAATATTAAGCCCAACCAAGTTTGACTCTCCAATATCAAGACCCTTAAACACAATGAGGTCTTTTTCAAAATTAAACAATAGAAGCAGTTTACTACATAATTTTGATAAAAGTCACTCAGTATTTAATTACAATTATCATAATAATATTATTAATGATGGTGATGATAATGATGATGAGTCAACAATTTATCCGTCATTTTTAACACCAAGAAATAGCTATTCCGTTATATCATCACCAAATTTACAGAGACCTTCATATCCACGTAATAACAGTGGTAATAATAAATACAGTTATCACTATCATCATCATGGAAAATTTCATTCTGAAAACAATGATGTTTCACCAACATTTAACCAATATAACGCCTTTAGTTATAATAATAATAATAGTAGTTATCCGGATATTAAAAGACATGTAAATAATGACGGTAATAGCAGTAATAAACATCATAATAGTAGTAGTAGTAGTAACAATAGTATCAATACAACAAACGATTTTACAACAATTGTAGATGATAATAATGAAAGGATACAGAGTGTAAAAAATAATGATGATGATAATATAAGAGAAAATGAAAGCTTTGAAAGTTCAATTTCATCTCAAAACATTGATATTAATAATGATAATAAAATAACTTCTTCATACAGAGAAGCATCAGATTTAATAAGGAAAGAAAGTTTATCATCATCACTGAAAGATGTAGAAAAGGCTAAAGCTTCATGGTTAAAGCTTGATGATGATGATGAAAAAGATGATTATGATAAAACTTGGAATAATAATAATAAATTATTATTATCATCTAAATCTACATCATCGTTGTCTTTATCAACAAGGGATAGGAATATCAATAACAATAATAGTGATGATGATGATAACGACGATGTTAATACACCATCGAAGGTGATAATACCGTTGCCTTCAAATTCTATTGATGATGATGATGATGATAAGAATGAATGGTTAAAGAAAAAACCAATGTCTAATCTTAATAAAAAGCGAACAATGTCAAGAATATCATTAAGAGTCAATGCTACTTGAAATATAATATTTTGTTTTATTTATAAAAATAACTTAATTTTTGTACATTAATAAAACTTTATTATATAAAAATGTATTATTTATTATTCGCGTAATTAGAATTAATAAATTTTTTTATTTAATAAAATTTTATTGGTGGATATTTTTTTCTAATGCTGATTCAGTTAACCGTTTAACCGTTTTAACTGGTTAATTTTTGTGTAAAAAATATAATTAACAATTGAATAATTATCTATTTTTATAATTAATATGAATTTTGTCTAGATTTTTTTGAGAATTATGTCAATGAAGGAAATCAAAAGTCTGGGATTACTTTGAAGAAAAAAGCAAGCAATATTTATTGCAAAGTTATTATCAATCCTCGAACAGAAATTAAATGTGGTGCAAAATATGCTAATTCTGACATCACATC
>CAJVPN010001262.1:0-15925 GCA_910592215.1 Entrophospora candida
AATGATTGCAACCACTGGTTGCAACCACCTTTACGACCATTTTGTTTCCTTTTTTGGATTGCGACATGGAACACTAGTGTAATACTTGCTCTCAGTATTTAAAATTTGGTTCTTTATTTCATTGTATAATGCACCTTCTTCAATCTGGAACCTTTTCTCCCTTATTTTTAGCATATTTCCCAGATGAAATAGCTTTAGCTCTTGGTCTCTTTTGAGTAGTTAACTTTGGTGTTTTCATATACTCAATCACTTCTCTGACCTCTACTAGATCTCCTGCCTTGAACAGGTCTTTGCTGTCATCTAGATAAGAAATTGCTTTAACAATATAGTTAAAAGTTTGGGTAATATAAGATAACATTTTTGTTTTATTTTTATATAGATCATTGAAATGTTTAATTTGAAAATTTTATTAATTTATAGTTTTGTTAACTAATGAAAAATTTTTCTTGGATTACATCACATAGTAAATTGATATTAAATCAACACCTACAGGTCCTTGTGGATATACATGATATAAAAAAATAATGGTATCGAAATTCATGAAATAGGCTTCTGGAACACCTTGTGGCTATAAACTTGATAAATTGTCTCAGAAAAAACGAGTTTTGTCCTAGAAACCCTACATTTATACAACATCCTTGTACATTCCCAAATGTAGATCAATCTTTCTGCCTTGCTTTCCTAACCAATAAGCATATAGTGTAATAAAAGAGTTGCTCACTTTCACAATCCTGGGTATTTATTGATTGGGAAACAGAATGCTATGGGTGTACAAAGTAGTTTGGGATTTGGGATTTCTTTGACAGGCTGGCCCAAATTCACTTTGTACATTTGGGATCTGGGTAGCACATATAATGGGGGAGGAAGGCAGTTAAAATATCTTCACAAGTTGTGAAAAGGGTTAGATTGTCTATTATATCAAGAAGTTTACAAAACAAGACTACAACTGTTGGTGGATGAAATTAACAAAATAACAAAGTCAAGAAACAGAAGTTAGAAAAAAAGCACCAGTCAATGGAATAATACAAGAAGTAGGACTTTTTTTACTAAAAAAATAAGATATATATAAAAACAGATGAGAAATTTGAAAGTCTCACAAAAGGAAGTAAAGTTAGATTATTGATGAAAAGAAAACCAAATAATACAATATCTTATAAAAATGGCTTTGTTCTTAACTCCTTTCCTCTCAGAAATACCAACACAATCTATATTAATATACTTCTGAAAGCTCTCTATGCACTCTATCTTATCATGCTAAAAAAGATCTTAATAATTACATTTGAAGAGAAAAAATACAATATTTTTGTTTACAAGTCCATTGTACAGACAATGTGCCATGCATGGTAAGAAAATTTATGTTGATCATGCAAGTTTGTACATTTTATTGAATCACATGATAAAATGTATTTTAAACAAATTTATCTTTAATAAAAACATTTTATGTTACCATTGTAGAATATAATTTACTTAAATCAGAATACCTGCAGGTTGAGATTGGAGATTTTTCCAGCTGTTAGCAAGGATGAATTTGTTAGCTCACTTGCATGTATTCTGATTATTTGAAGAAAATCAAATATCTTGACAAGGGATCATTACATCATAATTTTTTCCTGCTATTTTCTTCCATTCTAAAAATTATTATAGTTTTAATGATATAAACATAGATTTTTTAATATGATGACTATTATAATTACCTCTTAAAACTTCTAGTGCAAGTTTTCGTTCATGTTCTTTTTGTTTATATTTTTGAATGGTTCTAATGATGTAAAATGATTTAATATTTACTACATCAACATGATAAAAATGATAAAAAAAGCAATATTTTATGTTATCTATTATTTACCTACTATACCATTCAAGAAGACAACGATTTAGTAAAGGTACACTTGCAGTTTTTGACATTATTTTTCTTCTTTGCAAAGCTTCTCTCCATTGAAGAAATTTGACCTTAATCAGCTTTAGATTAAATTCATCCTAATAATAATAATATTATTATTTGATCATTTAATAATTATAATAAATAAATATGATATATTACTCACATCAGCAACTTCACTTAATAAAATATAATTTTTATATCTTTCCTTCCATTTTTCAAAAGCTTTCTGTGTTAACGTCTTATTAATATCATCATCAAAATAAGCATACCTTTTAGGTACTGAATTGAGACTAATATAATATTTATCGTGTTAAAATAAGTTAAAAGATCATAAAAAGTAATATATATGAATATGTCATATAAATTAATAAAATAAATAAATAAATAAAAGGATATTTTCCACATTTCAAAATATTTGTCCAACATAATTTGTTGATTATCTTTTGTTAATAATGAATATATGAATTTTGTTCTCCATATTTTATATGATTTAGTTAATAATGCATTTTTTGTTGATTTATTTACAGCAATTGAATGCCAATTATTCATAACATCAAGTAAGAATTCTTTACTGCAATTAAAATGATACTTTTTAGCAAGTCTGACTTGTCTCTTGATTATCTTGGTTCTAAAGAATGATAGTGGTAGTAATATCAATAATAATAAAAATTAATTAATTAGCAATAAAATGAATAGATAAATATTTAAATGAAATAATGCTAACTTTGAATTCCAACTGATAAAATATTGTTTTAAATGTTTTTCATTGTCAAAAATTATTGCTTGACTTTTATGTTTGGAAACTATTTAAAATTTATTCATTTTGTGTGGATTTAGTGAACAATAAAAACTTTAGTATTATTATTTTTATTATTATTATATTTATTATATAATAAATACCTTTTTGATTTCTATCTGACCATTTGTTAAAAAAATTGCTAATATAGAATGCATCTGATTCTTTTTTTAGTAAAATTCTTTTTGACTATAGAATTATATAAATATATTTGACTATTATTAGTTGACTTGTGATTTCAAATATTATTAGAATTATATTATAATAAATTACCTGTACACTTTTACATGACTTATGAAATTTTTTAAAAAATTTTTTTAAAAGATTTTTTTGATAAAAATTTATGGATAATCTTAACTGTTGAACTACTTTTGTACGATTTTGACGAACTTGTATTGTATAACTATGTATAGATTAGAGGTTATATTATAAAATAACTTTTAGATTTGATAATAATGATAATTGCAATATTTTTCTGTTGCTATCGTTGTTGTTACCTTTTCCAGTTTCTTAAAATATTTTTTAATTTGACCTTTTCTTTTGGAGAAAATTTTGATAAAATAATTTTATCAGATTGTTTGAAGTCTATACAATCATCATCCAAATTATTTGATTGATAACTCATTGAATCATTTAATATTACATCAAGTTGGTCTGTTGAAGTTGTTAGAGATTCATTCTAAATTTTATTATTCATAAAAGTTACTGACGATTCTAACTGTTAATTGTTTCAATTTTCATAAATATGGAGAAATATTACTTTTGACTTTAACCCGAATTCAATATCACTTGTATTTGTTTTCAATAATTTATCATCATCATCACCATCATTATAATAAGTATTTCTTGATTGCAAATCAGCTTGTGTAATTGAATTAAAGCTCTTAAACAAACAAACAATAAATAAAATGAACAAATAAATAATAAATTCGAATTAAATTAAATTAAATCAAGCACCTTTTCTTTATTTTCAACAGTGCTCAATTCAATCTTCTTGGAATTATCATCATTAAATGGAATGTGATGATTAGATTCTCCATCGACGTCATTACCATTCTTATTTTTACTGTCGTTATTATTGTTATTATAATTACTACTTTGACTACTTGTAACACTTAAAATCCATTTGTATATATTGCTATCAGTCATGTAACCAAGATTCTTGAAATAAATAGTTTTATGTAAGTTAAAACATTCTAAAACTTAACATAATAATAAAAAAATAATAAGAACATAATTAAAAAATTTTGATTTTGAAAAGTGTGTATTGTCTCTTTACTTTGACTATATTCTCGAATTTTTGAAACCAAGATTCGCCTGGTTCCATTGATAATTTTAATAAGGATTGATAATATAGCTTATTAGACTTTGGATTAATATTACGTTTTCTAAGTACAATATCATGAGCTCGAAAAATGTTTATGTAAGATGTAGTCGTGATTTTCGAAGAACAACTGATAAATGTAGCAAAAGTTACAATGCTGGAAAGAATTTCCAAATCTATTAAATTAAATTCCATAATGATAACAATAATTATAGATGCTTATTAAATCTTCATTTATAAAATAATAAACTATAAATTCCAATACCTTGAGCTGTAAAATTATTCCATATTGGTTGTGGTTCATTGTTTGGATTTGTTAATTGTTTAAAAACCGATATACTTTTAAATAGATTTTGATTTTCTGTTTGTTTTTCAAATGGAATAACTTTACTTTTATTGAAGGCACTTTTAAATAATGGTTGTTGCATTACTTTGGGTTTTGTGAAAAGTTTATGGCGACGAATTTATCTTTTCCCCCAAAATTATAAAAGGTCCAATGAGCGAAGGCCCCGGAATAGAATATTACCCTGGTCAATAAAAAGATACTGATACTAATACCTTTATTAACGCCACTTCATGTACATTTATGAAAGGATGGCTTTTCTTTAAGATGATTTTTTTTTATCGGCAAAAGTATTGATCATCCAATGTATAATGGTTTTTCAGGATCATCTAACCGAGTTAGTTCAATGAACATTTTGTTGATTTAATCCAGAAGGATATCTTTTGTGATTATGAAAACAATAATAGACTTTATATGCGTCTGCTTTCAATATTTATAAATGGGGTGTTGAAAGTAGAAGATGAAAAATAGATTAGGTAGTATGATATTATCATTTTTTTATGATTGATTGTCATAATTTTGTTTAAAATGTGCACATGCAATTGGTCAATGCAAACAATGAAAATTTTTTTTTAAATAAATTTACCATTTCGTTTTTTTTTATTTAAATATTGAAAAAACAATACTTTCTTTTTTTTTAATTAATTATTATCAACCTGTTTTAATTTAATTAATTAATTTTGATATTATAAATACCTTTACCAATGATTTTTTTTTTGAATTTAACAAACTTTCTACTTGATTGATAAATATATAGTAGCCAAATTAATTTTGAACTGGTAAGTCAAAGGTTGATGTTTTTGAATTGGCAAATCAATTCATTCATTTACTTAGTTTTTTATTAGGTAGCAATAAACAAATGGGGTGTGTTTCTAGTAAAAAAGCTACATCATTTCGTGAATTGCCTTCGTTTACACCGAAATCTTGTCTAAACTGTAAACAACCATATGCTCATCGAGGATGGTGTAAACCATGTGTAATTAAAAGATTTAAATCAGATTTTGCAAACTGGACAAGTGGGAATCTTGAATTGGACAATTACATTAGATACACTCAATTAAATATAACAAATTCTTCGAGTTTCTTGGAATGGATACCTTATGATAAGTTCGATGACGTCAGGGAAATGTATAAGGGCGGCTTCGGAATTGTTTGTAGTGCTATTTGGGATCTTGGTCCTAAGTTATTTTGGGATGATGGTGCTGAAAATTGGGTTCGAGAAGGTGAAAAACGGATTGCTCTAAAACGTTTACAAAATTCTCGTAATGCTGATCCTGAATTTTGGAAAGAGGTATGTTACACATCTTTGAACCATTTCTTTTGTCATGTGATATATATATAATTACTAAGAATATTATTCATCTAATTCGATAATTCGATTTGAAAGCTTCAAAGAAACAGGTTACAAAGTGACTATATTTTACGTTGTTATGGCTTTACTAGGGATCCCATTTCAAAAGATTATTTCATGATAACAGAATTGGTGGATGGAGATCTTAGGCATTACCTGAGAATGAACTATAAAGATATTTCTTGGGAAAAAAAATTGGGCATCGTTTACAACATTGCACATGGTCTTATGGAAATTCATAATGCAAATTTGCTTCATAAAAATTTTCATAGTGGTAATATTTTGAGACATTTTAACGGCTCACAAAGTTTAACTTTTATATCAGATTTAGGTCAATATTATCCCGCAGATAACCCAAATATAGACGAAAATCATGCTTATGGCATACTACCTTATGTTGCTCCCGAAATTCTTTGTGGCGAAGATTACACTGAAGCTTCTGATGTCTATAGCTTTGGTATAGTGATGTGGGAAGTAGCCTCTTCTCAAAAACCATTCTTCGACCGTATTCATGATGAACAGCTTGCTCGAGAAATTTGTGACGGCCTACGTCCGCCGATAATCCTGGAAATCCCGCAGTGTTATATTGAGCTTATGAATAAGTGTTGGGATGCTGATTCAAAGTTACGCCCTAACATCAGAGAGATAGAAAAAATATTAATGTCTTGGGGATGGCATATGGGTGTTTCTCAAAAGCACATTGTATCAAATCAATTTTTTGTTGCTGAAAAAGTAAGGCTTCAATTATTAAAATCAGATGATTCAAATTTGAAACCATTCACCACACCACATCCACAAGCAATTTATAAAAGCCATCTATTGGATTTTGAAAATTTACCAACTCCTCGTAATTTAAATGATCTTAAAGAGTCTGATCAAGAACATTCTTTTTACAATAATAACAGCAACGACAACAACGACATTAATAACTAACAAAACATTTTGTTTATTTAAAAACTTTTATATAGAAAACATTTATTTAATATTTATTTTTTTTAAAAAAATCATGAAAGTTTTTTATTATGAATATTTCGGAGTCTTATACATTAATTATTATCAATCACACACACCTTTCCATAAAAAAAAATCAGCGACATATAGAAATTTATTTATTGTTTCTTATTAGAAATAAAAAAAGACCCGAATTTTACATACGAGTCAACGTTATTAATTAAACCGTTCGGATGTACGGCCAGAACTCGTTAAGACGATGCTTTGATAAAACAAATATACGCGATAAAATCGATGTTTTTTAATTATCTAAACCGATTTTTTGTGAAACATTGGCTTCGGTTCAACGAGTTCGACTGCCTGTATGCACATTCAATTAAAATTTTCACGTAAAAAGAAAAAGACATAAATATTACCTAAGCAGCAAAATTTTTGTAAATAAATTATTATTATTTTGTAGTCTTTGCTATAATGAGCTGAGATGGAAGTTAAGTAGCGGTGGTGGTAGTAGTTGTCTTACTTTCGATTTTCGACTTTTATTTTTTCTTGTATATAAAAAAAATAATTCATTTATCTTTAATTAAAAAGGATTTTAAAGCTTATATGCAATATTCCTCAGTGATGATGAGAACTCGCAAACTGATGTCTTTAAAAACCACTAGTAAATCACTGCGCCCAAGTCAACGAGTTACCGTTAATTCAAATGGTATATGAAAGAGTTCTAGAGCAGATGTGGTTTTATCTTCGGATTCATGTTCTCTCTCTGAAGTGAAGATGCAAGCTTCGACGACTTCTTTTAAAAACTTCCAGCCGAGAAAAATAAGACTTCACCTTAATTCGGAGGATTAAAATAGATTGGAACTGCTCGCCGGGCAACAACAGACCGATGTTTAGCACTATAAAAAATGAAAATTTGATCCATTTTAGCATTAGAGAGAAGTTCAAATTTAATTGTCATTAGATCGACAGGTTGGGAAAAAATAAAGACGAATTTTCATTTTCATTTCTCAGAGGTATTAATCAAATCTTGAAGTTAGGGCTGATAACCAAGGTTCTAAATTTTCGGTGGTTGGAGAAAATAGAGGTGCTGGCATCATTTCTCTTGATCTAGAGTGAGGTCAAAGCTTTCATGACTGGATATAACCCAAGTGGCGAGGTTATAGAATGGGGGAACAGGACACAAGCAGATTATATCGCTTATAATGAAATACAAAGTGAAATGGATTCTATTCATGGTAAAGCAAAATAAGCGTAAAGGATATACGCCCCGTTAATGTATGTTTCGGATCCCAGGGAAATTCTTAAATATCCTTGAAAATGTGCAAAATGGTTATGCGAAACCATCATGTTATTTTACTCCCTGGATCTAAAACACAAGACACGGTCAAAAATGATGGCTTTAGAAAAATCCAATCTAAAACTGTAAGGCAAACGTTGACCTGGTCATATTCCTGTTTTCGCCGATATTCCCTCCATAGATCCCGCGAGTGTCCTTGGTACTAGGAATACAATTGGATGTTGTGGACGCACCAAACAAAATTCTGGACTCTCAAAGATAAATTTCCGCCACTTGTAGAATGATAGAGATGTAAGTGGGGCCCGTATTGTGTATATATATATATATACTTTTTAAAGTATATTATGCATCGATAATTGCAGGGAGGTGGAGCATGTATTACAATACCAATAATTCTTTATTAATTTAAAATCTAAATCCTTAAATAGCAAGGGTTTATTAGCTATATTCTCATTCTACATTAAACCCCCTATAATTGTGCAGAATATACGTATTGCTATTAGTTTTCCTGATGCGCGCGATATTAGGGCAGGCTTTACACGTTTAATTAATTAATTAATTAATTAAATTTGTGTAATAAAAAATAGTGATACAAATCGCTAGTTCGTTTTTATAATTTATAAAAGATTTGTAAGTGCTTTAAAGTAAAAAACCTATTTTTACAATAATAAAAAAAAGACATATCTTATATCAAATATAACCAATTGTTTAAACTTTCCTGCTAATAAAAAAAAATTTTTTTTGATGAATGTATTTACTATGCGATAATAACACTAATAATAAATAATGCAATTTTTTGTTTTTTTACTAAAAAAGGTTAAAAAAGAATTAATTCGTGTTTTATTTGTTTTATTACAATAAAACAAAAATCTTAATTTATAAATTTGTTTATTTTTCTTTCATTACAAATAATTAAAAAAAATCAATTCTTGAAAAATGATTTTTTTAATATTAATACTACTGTTTATATTAAATATAGTATCAGTTAAACCACAAAATTACGCAATTCCTGCTCCTGATATAGCTGGTATACCAAAAAACATTAATACAGCGTATCCAAACTATGAATACACAAAGTTGCTTTCTTATTCTTTATATTTTTATGAAGCTCAGAGAAGTGGTAAATTACTCCCAAATAACAGAGTAACTTGGTAATTAAAAAAAAAAGAATTTTTTGTTGATACATTGATAGATTAATTAAATCAATCAAATCAATTATTATCAATTAGGAGAAAGGATTCTGCATTGACAGATGGTCAGGATGTTAAACTAGATCTCAGTGGCGTAAGTATACCATACGTAATTATTAAAATGATACATTATTTTACAAGTTTTTAATTAATCTTAAACACGTAGGGATATTATGATGCTGGTATGTTTTATTATCAATTGATTTCGCTTAATTAGCAATAGAAAAATTATTTAATAGTTAAAGGATCATCACCACCACCATATTAAAAAATTTTAGGCGATTATTTAAAATTTACTTTACCATTATCCTGGACAATTACATCTTTATCATGGGGTGCATACGAATGGTTTGATGGATATCAACTTGCAAATCAAACTCAGTATCTTCAAGATATGATTAGATGGGGAACAGATTGGCTAATAAAAGCTCATCCTGACAAAAATACTTTATACGTTCAAATTGGATTAGGTGATATAGATCATAATTACTGGGGACCTGATACAGGGTTAATTTAATTTACGTTATTTTTTTTTGGGTGGAGGATTTAAAAAAAAAATATTAAAGAATGTTGTATTGTTTTATTTAGAATTCCTTTACCGCGTCCATCACTTAATGTAAATTCTTCTGCTCATGGAACAGATGTTGTTGCTGAAGCTGCAGCTGCAATGGCATCTGCCTCTATATTATTTCGAGAAAAATTAAACGATACAGTTTATGCTGATACTTTGTTATCACATGCAAAATCTTTATACGAATTTGCAGAAACAACTCCATTCGTCAAATATCAAGACTCCGTCCCTGAGGTTAATGAATTTTATTCTTCTTCAGAATATGGTGATGAATTAGTTTGGGCTTCACTTTGGTTATATCGAGCAACAAAGATTCAAGATTATATGAACAAAGCCATAAATTATTTTGATACCTTTGCTTTAGGTGGTTTAAATAAGGTTATTAATTGGAATGATAAAACTGGTGCCTGTTATGTGTTATTTGCTAAACTAATCAAAGAATCCAATCAAGATAATAGTAGATGGACAAAAGAATCAGAAAGATATTTAGATGGTGTTTCAAGTGCATCATCTGATGGATGTAAATTTACAAATGGCGGATTATACTTTTGTGATGGTGACAGCAATGCAGCATCTTTAAATCCTGCTCTTAATGCAGCTTTTGTGTCTTTATTGTATTCACCTTTAGCCACTTCCACATCAAAATCTAAAAGTTATAATGATTTTGCCAATTCACAAATTAATTACTTGTTGGGAAAAAATCCCTTAAAAATTCCTTATGTCATTGGTGTTCACCCCAATTCACCTCAAAACCCCCACCATGCTGGTGCACATGGCGGCACTAACATAAAAGATTTGAATGATCCTCCTGAGACTCTACATATTTTATATGGTTGTATTATTGGTGGACCCAACCAAACAGATGAATTTCTTGACGATCGAACTAATTATGGTGAAACTGAGGTACTGTTACTACCGTTACTACTACTACTACTACTACTACTACTATTATTATTATTATTATTATTTTGAAAGAAATTAAATATTATGTTTTTGTAGGCTGCATTGGATTATAATGTACCATTCCAAAGTTTGATGGCTTATCAAGTAATTAATTCAAAAGAAGATCCATATTATGTTACTTTACCACCTGGCAGAGGAACAATTAAAGAAGGAACAAAGACAGTATTAATTGTAGTATTAATTGTTGTATTTGTATTATTATTTTTAATTATTGGTTTGATGATTTGGAAGAGAAAATCAATTTCGAAACTATATAAAAAAACTTGTAGGAAAGTTTAAATAGCAAGAATAATAGATAATAAATAATAATTATAAATTTAAACCTTAGAAAATGTATAGGTAAATACCTTCTCTCTCTTTGAAGTGTAATTAATAATCTCATATAGTTCTTGAATCATCAAGACATACTTTGTGATTTAAAAATAAATCTTTGTCTTTGTCTGATTCAAGGTTGGGCGACGAAAATATTTTGGAGTGTAAAAAATATTTCGTCAAATGGGTTTGTTGTGTTTTCTGATTGCAAAACTGTCATAGAATCTCTCATTGTTTGAAAATATAAGAAAGATTTTAAACGTTACTAAAAAAATTATATCTCTTTGAAATTCTCTTAATTGGATTTAGAATTAGATCATTATTCTATGTTAAGCATGGTTCTAAACGTGCAATCGATAATAAAGTATCATAGGTTTATGTCCACCGAGTTTGAAACCATCCACCAACAATATTATTATATTAATATAATGATTAAATATATTATTAGTTTGATATGACTTTTTAAAAAACCTAATTATTCTATTACATAATGAAAGATGATTTTTTGCAAATGAATTCTGAAAATCCTTAGAAATTAGATTCACATAGTGAGAAATGGCATCGAAAATTAATATACGAGGGAATTCTTCAGAAACTATTTTTCTAGCTAACTTAACATTGGATCCATTGTCAGTCACTACAGCTGTGAATTTTTGTGGGCCTATTTTCATCAAGGCTTCCTTAATTTTTTCAACAAGAAACTGACCTGTGTGTGTGTGTGACTACTATGAGAAAGATTTTCTACTGAAAATAAATATTGTTATCTGTTTGATGTATATATTAAAAAACTCCAAATTGAGTTGCATTTAGGATCAGACCAACCATTTAGTGCTAATGTTAAATTATTATTTGAATCAAAGATTGTGAATTAATTGTGAATTAATTAATTAATGAAATTTCATCTGTAATTTTTCTGATAAATATTTACGAGAAGGAGGTTCTTAATTATTTCAAAAGTTCTATATATAAAAAATGGATTTTCAACAATATTCCATGGTATACCGCAACAGACAAAAGCCCGTAGTAATGATTTATCAATTGAAATTTTTTTCTTTAGTCAGTTAGAACAGTGCTTTCATAAAAGTTTGACAAAAGAGTTTGGGCGTTTTGTTTTTTGTTATTTCATTGCTTTGTTGACTGTTAATTTCATTCAAATAAAAATGGGAAATAAAATAATGACATCCTGAACATTCATTATGTAAACAGCCTTGAGTTTAAAAGGTGTTCCACGATTCCAGGTTTTTGGATAATATTTGCAAGATGGTGACTAATGTCCATTTACTTTTTCCCTTTCTTTAATGAAGCGTGACCATATATCAGACACAGAACGTTCTGGAGCTAATTCTTGGTTATTGTTAAATTTTCAGATATATTATTTAAATTTTATTTTTATTATTTTGTCGATTTCGTCATTTTAGTAATTTTTGTCCAAAGTGTAAAAATCCTATTTCGTCACATTTTTTTTCGTCATGTAACGAAAAGAGGACATTTCGTCACCCAACCTTGGTACAGTGCATAACATAATACAGTATAACTCTTATTTCAACGGATTTTATCTTGTATGTCCAGTCATTCCGTTGAAACGAGGGTAATAATGTAAGCCATCAAACTCAAGAAAAATTTTCATCTTTTTACAAAAATGCAGTTAAAAATAAATTACGTGACAAACAAACAGCATTTTTTTTGTTCTATCAATTTCTTTCATAATATCCATTAGGTATTCTTTTATGTGGTTTATATTTTTTCAAAGCACAAAGCATATTCTGCTTATAAAACTGTTAAACCTTTCCTATAACATTCCATATATATACTTTACTGATCTTAATGCATACTTTCTTATTTGTTTCAATGTTATATAGCCTTGGTATATTTTCTTGTACAACAGGTTAAAGTGACATTATTATTCTTACAGAATGATTTCAAATTCGACTTCCATAATCTCCTTTCCTGCGGAATAGCCTTCATTAATTTGGTATAATCATTTGGGAATGCCATTTCTTGAACATTTCCATTAAAAACTGTATCTTTATAACAGACTGTCACCATCCGGCTTAAGATTCTAAATGAAATCATGTGATTTGTGACACCAATAAATGTCATTTGTACGAGGGAAATCTTGCTAAAAAAGTATAATTTAGTGCGACGTATTTAACTTTTAAAAAGGTCATATTTGTTTAAAAAAGGAAAAAAAGGAAATTTCAAGTGTTACGAAAATGATTGCGTTGTGTATAGAGTAGTTATTAAAGTTAACGTTAACATCAACGTCATCATTTACGTTAATGTTAACGTTAAGTTAAGCGCTGCCAAAAATTTTTTTTAAACGGATGGAAGTTCTATTTATAATAAAAAGAAAGAAAAGATGTTGGACCAATAAAAAAAAAAGCTTAAGCTGACTATGAATTACATCCCTTCCGTCCATTTAATTTATATAATAATAGATAAACTTATGTTTAAATAATTAAAGCCACCGTTAAATATTTCAACATTTTAATTAATTTATAAAAATAAATTTCTTAAAATAGAATTAAGCTTTAGTTTAAGAAATGCTTTCTAAATTTGAGTAGTAAAAATGAATATAAAATGAAGGAATGTTAATTGATCAAATTCATAATATTCTTTCGTTAAACAAAAAAAAAACACATCATCTATTTTTTTATCTACGTGATTCATTAAGATCGTCTCTTCCACTGACAGTGTGATTAGTGGAAGTCAAAAAATTGAAATCAAATTACTGGCCATTTGGGTCTTATATAAAACAAGCCCAACCACGTTGTTGAATGTTGATGAGAACATATTTGCCGAAGGACAAATATAACTTGCAATGAGCCGAAATCCTTTGTTAAAAACTTGCATATTCTCAGTTTTGACTCTTCTCAATTAAAGGTCTCTAAAGCAGTGTTAGAAAAATATAAAAGATTGGAAAAGGTTAATACTGAAGGTTGCAAAATTTGATAAGGTGGTAAATTAATTTATCATATTGTGGAGCAAATCAATCTTTTCTAACAAGCAAGCTATTTAATATTAATATTTAGTTAATTGACCTGCGAAGAAATCAATCCGTCGTTTTATCCTATTTTTGTTTTATTATTATTGCTTTGTTCATTATATTAACATTAATATATTAAAATATTTGCAAATAAATTCGTGCATGTGTCGCCGCTCACTCACTGCGACGTTTAACTTAAATCTTGTTCGTATTATTTTGTCGTACACAGTGAGTCTCGGTATAGCGGATAATTTGGGCAATTAGAACAAAAATTTCAAAAATCCGTTATACCGAGATTTAATTAGTAAATCCGTTAAACCGAGAGAATTTACTTATAGACGGTTCTGAGCTTTGATCCGTTAAACCGAGAGTTTTATTAGACATCCGCTATACCGAGGTCCGCTATACCGAGACTTAATGTGTAACATGTTATGTTATTATTTATTTGGAAGGAATTAATGGCAATAATCCCAAATGTCCAGACTGAAATACTAATTAATTAAACATGTATATATATAAGGAGCAAGAATTCGCTGTGCTTTAAAAGTAACTTTGTAATAAGCTAACTTAATAGTGTATTTTTGTGTATTGATACACTAGAGTTCTCTGAAATTTTGCTGTAGTAGTAGTGTATACATCATTTGATCTATGGAATCTATTGATTAAAATTATTTTTATCAAAAAAAAGAAATAAAGAAACTTTAAAGTATAAAAATATGATTGATTTTGGACTGAGATTGATGTATCAAAAAAATTAAACATCATTAAACTTTATACATTTAATGATTTTATTTTGAATAAATTCTTTAAAAACAATGCTGTTTAAATTGACTACTACTTGTGTGATCAATTCAATCATCATTAACACCAAAGGAACAAAATTAATTATTTCGCAATAAAAGCTATTTGTGCATTAATATTAAAATCAAAAAACAAACAAACAAACAAATTTTGCTTTTATTTGTTTTATTCACTTTTATTCGAATTATTATTCGTTTTATTCATTTCATTTTATTTTTACTCAAATTATTCGCTTTATTCACTTTATTTTTTACTCAAACTATTCATTTATTTGAATAAACCTTATTCAAATAGAAATCCTAACTACTACTAAAGATTACGATGTTATTTTAGTACAAAAAGCCTTGGAATCATTTAACCAATAACTTAATTACAATATAAAAGAGCTATAGTTTATTAGACTATATGATAAAAATACCAAGAATATTAATGCATGAAGTCAAAACGATTTAATTTCGGGGGTCGAAATGGTCGAAATTGATTTTCGACATTTCGACTTTGACCCCAAAAAGTCGAATGGTCATATCACATGATTTATTATAATTAATAATTTCATCTTGAGAACCAATGATCCAAATTTAATGAAAAACGGCTCATTAGAATAGTTTCGTAAAGAAAATTCGAATAATGGTGATTTAATGTCCATAGCATTAATAAATGATGAGTTATTGTAATATTATGGTAAACCAACATATCTCAATGATCAGTTATTCGAATTACATCTCATTAAACTCTCATTGAGAGAATTCGAATGATAGTTGTTTCATTCAAAATAACCAGATATTGACCAAGTTATGAGGATTTGAAGCTTTTGATTAATTTTCTGTATGTTCATCTTGTTGTATGATGTATAAAGCTCTTCACGAGCTGGCTTGCAAGCTGGCTCATGTGGAGCCTTAATGATGTAGTTTTGACTATTTTGACTTTTGATTCAACTTTGATCTCCCAGGTCAAAATATTTCGACTTCATGTATAATGCCAATACCTTGATTATTTCTTTAAAAAATTATCAGATCCTGATATTTACTGATATTCCATTACCAAATTTGGCATCATTCAACCAGCAAAAAGAGAATCAATAGATTATACGTGGGGTGTTTGAAAAGTTTTGTCACTGGCTCTGTAAAATGACAATCTTATGTGTAACTTTGTACAGATTTT
>CAJVPN010001263.1:0-15921 GCA_910592215.1 Entrophospora candida
TCTGAATCAGAGAATTAGGAATTCAAAAATTTTTTTATAACATAAACAATAATAATTTCTTTTTGAATTAACACATATTTTTCTTAATAAAAAACGGCAGGTCACCAAAAATATATTTTTTCTTATTAACTAAAAAACGGCAGGTCTCCAAAAATATATTTTATTAAATAAAAAACGGCAGGTCACCAAAAATATATTTTTCTTATTAAATAAAAAACGGCAGGTCACCAAAAATATATTTTTCTTATTAAATAAAAAATGGCAGGTCACCAAAAATATATTTTTCTTATCTGTTATTAAATAAAAAACGGCAGGTCACCAATAATATATTTTTCTTATTAATTAAAAAAACGGCAGGTCACCAAAAATATATTTTTTCTTATTAAATAAAAACGGCAGGTCACCAAAAATATATTTTTTCATAATAATAAATACGGCTGGTCACCAAAAATATTATCAAAAATAAAAAATTTTTCTTCCATTAATAATACTATTAAATAATAAATAATAATAAAAATACGGGCAGGCCAAAAATAATTTTTTTATTAGCATTGATGTTATGTTAATTAGAGAATAATAAATTATATTTTCGGTGACAAATTTTGGATGTGATAAATATTGATTGACAAAAAAAAATGGCAGAAAAAAACAGCAAACTACACGATTATGATTTTTTTCTTATTTGTTAAAGTCTTTTAAACTCACTAACCAACTGTTGTTCCAAAAAGGAAATCTCTTTCAGGCCTGTTTTTATTATATTGGAATATAGAAATATATATATAGTGCAAGTCACTTAGTCACTGAACTTTTTGTGTTTTCAAAGATTGTCAAATGCAGATTTTATCCACAAAATTCAGCTCTAATAGTATTTCATTCCATGAATGACTTATAATTTATTTTGTTGTAAAAAAAAAATTTTATTTTTTAGAATATTGGTGTATCAATACACAGTGTGATGAAGTTGCTAAAAAAAATCAAAATCACTAGTTATTATTATTATTTCTTTCTGAACAAGATCATGCAATGTAATATAACAATAATCCAGGGGAATTGCAATTTTCATTATAAGAGATATACAAAAAAATTTATACCTTCACATAAAATCTCAACCAGTCACGTGATTGAACCTTGAACTTGTTCATGAACTCTGAACCGAACCTGAACTGAACCCATGGATAAGTTCAGGTTCAGTTCAAGTTCAGATATTATATGTTCAGGTTCGGTTCAGGTTCAAAAAACAGCAATATGAGTGGTTCAAGTTCGGTTCAAGTTCAGGGTTCAATTGAACTTGAACCGAACTGAACTGAACCTAGGAACACTACTTGTAAGCTATTTTGACATTAAAGTAATTTTTATTGCCATTGACAATAATGAACTTAATAAAGTTCAGAGTATGTATTCATCTTTTTGATATTAAATGAACAATGAATTTGCACACTGACTGTTATGTTTATTTATATAGTCATTTTAGAAATCAGTTCATAGTAATTTGGGAAAAGTTGAAGCTGTGTTGGTTGTATTCATGGACGAAGTTGAGTCAAGGTGACAATGGTTCCAGAATCAAAATGAATTAAAGTGGATTCTTAAATTTTTAATTGGTAAAGAATTTAATACTATATTAAGATTCTTGTTTGTTAATATTCTTAATATTAATAATGATAACAGGTGGAAGATAATATAATTTACAGTTGCACAATTCAATGATGATTAGATTATTGAAAATGATGCCTATTCAATAACTCTTTCAACGGCGCAGTACAATTTGTTCAAAGATGCACAAGAAGTGAGATGTAGAATCATTTCACAGTTGTGGATGGAAAGCCAAATGTAATTATTGCACTATGAGATATTTTTTTGGCTTTCAAAACCATCTATTTTTTTAACAGTTGAAATTCATGTTTCACATGAGGGCTCTTCTTTGCAAAGGATCTTTTATTAAATTTATAAATTCGTGTAATTTTTTTAAATAAATTTTTTGCTCAACAAATGAATAAAATAAATATATTGATATAATAATAATATGACTGGCTAATGTTGATGCTCTGAACGAATATATGGATGCCTCGCTTTTGATTTTAACGTGTAAAGCTAAATAATACATAGAACACCATTTCGGCACTGTGTTCCTCGACTTTCGAATTTGAATGCACCGATTTTTTGGTCCATGGGTCTATTATTAGAAATAACCTATTTTCATTAAACATGGCATCATTGATCATGAATACATGATAGGATGCTAATATAATTTGCATCCAGTGCTAATTTTGATGCTCCGAACAAATGTATATGTATGTGATCAAGTCATGTGATTTTATAACAGAATATCATCTCATAATAATAATGCTAACCTGTATTTCACGAAACTTAATTATTTTCTTTGCGGAGGTGTAACAAACAATTTATTTTTACATTTTTTATAATAATAGTTTATTTGATTGCCTTTAAGTCTTTCTTTATTGATAAGGATGTAAATTGAAAAGTGAAAATTTCATTATTTTCATCTTCACCAATAAAAGAATTTCAGCATTCTTTGAAGATTTAAAAGTGATAAAAGCTTACAAAAATATATACCAAAACCTGTATTATGTGCTATTTCAAATGTTGTTGTTCTGAGTATCAATATTGATCAACTATGTTGTCTCAAATTCGGACACTAAAGACAGATCAAGCACATTTTTAATATTATTACATATTACTATTACGTGTAGTTAATTTCAAAGTATATATGTGGACAAAACTTAGCTACAATTATGAATTAAACTTGCAATCCGTATAATTAATTGATTGGCTGCCACCAAAAATCCAAATTTTAAATTTTAAATTTTCGAACTCTCTTTTTATTGGGCAATTTACTTTTAATCATTCGTCGGTAAAATCATGTGATAATATTTTTGGAAACGTATCAACTTATAAAAATCAAGGAAGAACTTCTAATGGTTTGTTTGGTAGGAAATATGTACAAAATTGACACTGGAGTTTCTGAATAGAATAAAAATTTAAATGAATATGTACCTTTAAATTTGAACAATAATTTCCTTTTTAGAAAATGATAGATTTTTTTAGAATTTTATTTATGAAAGTGAGATATTTATAAAATAAAATAAAAATTTCTTTATTAGTATTGTTTTAATTAGGAGCAGATTAATAAATTTGGGGTCTTTTTTTGTGTGATGGTCTTTTCAACTTCATGCACAATTCTTCGCCATCCTCCTCCTCATAGATCTGGTGATTTCATTAAATATTCTTTTTTTGATTTTTATTTGAAGGAGTTCTATCATCAGAACATTAAAATGGATGTGATTATGTATTATACAAGTGATTTTTTGTATAAATTTTTACATGTGTATTAATATTAACTTAAACTATAATAGCTCTCATTTTTGATAATAATTACTTTTTGTTCTTTTAAATATTCTTTTTTTTCTTTTGTTATATGTCTATCCATTTTTTTTTAAAGAACATAACAGTCGTAATAACACTTATTCATCGTGTATTAATTTCTTCATGCAGATTGTTGTTGTTTTTCTTTTATTAACTTTTTTTTTTATATCTATCCATTTTTTTTTTAAAGAAATTAATTAACTAGAGTTTGAACTAAGCGAAATAACAACAATAACAGTTATAATAACATTTATGCATCGTGTATTAATTCTTTATAGTAAATTGTTATTGGTTTTCTTTTATTAACTTTTGTTCCGTATTTTAAGAAGCACAGCAATAATGTTGTATATACAAAAAAAATATTTTTTTGGAACACGAGATGATAGGAGTATTATTTGGTACGGTTCTGTGAAGATATGCTATTTGTTAATAATAGCTAGAGATTTATTGTATTAATTAACTTTTTTTTATTAATAAAATAGTCCATTATCATGGAGAAAAGGTTGTCATATCTTTACATTACATAGTGATGGGTAATTATTATAATATTCCTTATTGTGATAATAAGTAAGCGATTGATGTATTCGTTTTTTGTGATCATTATTAACATTAAATAATTATATGAAGTGTCAAATGTAAAAAAAAACAACATGACTATTGAAGATCTCTCTCACATGAAAAACTGCCCTTGGATGACCTGCAAACACCAAAAAACGATTCGGTATGCAACATTTTTATTACAGATATTTAAGCTCGAATATTTTTTAAAAACACGTCTTCCTTGTGTAAATTGGGCTAATATGACCAATGTCTTCCCAAAGGACATAATGATGCAAATAAATTTCAGGGAGAGCGGTTTGACCCTGGAGTTTATTAATCGTATTATTGTCGCTTGTACAAAATCTCCCAACTTGTTCAATTGTCTCTTTCTGTGGAAAAATTTTTATAGATTCGAGGCGTGCAATTGCACAACGATTGCTTGTTTGTGAAAGGCAAATCTGACACCTATGATCAGGGTTGATTCTGGACATGGGTATTACCCTGAATATGACAATAATCTACATGTAATATTAAACGTAGTATCATCAACATCGTCACAAACAACAACCTTTTTCACTCGAGCAACTCCAACTACACCATCTCTATCAACCACCCACAACCGAATTCATCACCAACTCAACCACCATCATCTGATTTACCATTATCAGAAACACCATGTCACAATACACCTTGGATAATGTCCAATGATAACCTTGCCTATGATCAATATCAGGTTTGTTCGTTTTATTTTTATTGTTGGAAACATTTTTAAGGAACTAGTTTATGCAATTTGGAAACGCGCACGCACAAGGAAGTAGAGCTTGACCACTAAAATTTCTCATCAGGACATATGTGGCTTTTTTTTTTGGTTTTTTAAACAAAGGATTTTCAATTTGATTTTTTTTACCTGAGATTGAATGATTATTTACCTTGTTTTGATGCCAATCAAATAAAGAAAGATTTGTGTAAACCTAGTTTTTTTGGTTGTTAAGAATTATGCAACATGACAATCATTAATTTAATTACGCTTTTATAGACAAAAGTACTCACTCGTACTCATTATTATTGAAAGACTTTTTTTATATAGTAAAATTTCCTACTATATTACTGTTTATATTACAATTTTAAGAAATTCTTTACAGGTAGATGTGAAATATGGCGTTTTTATCAATCGGAAGATTGACATCTTATTCATTTTAATTAAATATTTCATTTATGTATATAATAATAATAATAACCATTGATTATTCAAGTTATTTATTTTATTTTATATAAATATAGCGGATGGATATGCATAGGTGTCCAGGATTGTGCTTCACATATCATTTCCTATCATCCATCAAATAGAACATTTACGAAATTTTTTAACTAAATAGAAGTGGCGTATTAAAAAAAAAGCAATGTGGATTATTAATATAATTAAAATTTTTGTTCCCGTGATTAACGTCACACATTCTATAAAAAGTTCGATTTTCTGTAATATTTTCTAATTTTGGTAAAAGCCTAAAATTTCGCCTTTTACAACCAATGAAATCGAACTTCCATCATACTTATTGATGAATGATCTGCGAAATCAGATAGTTTTAGTAATTGCCGCAGTATTTTATTTGGAAAAAACTTATTCAGAAAAAAAATATATTCACACACTCACTCTTTCATACAACATACATATATGCATACATACATATCAATATCTCTCTTTATATTTTTATTCTCTTTCAAAAAAATAATAAATTAATGAAAAAAAATTTTTCTAAACATTTCAAATATAATAAATATAAACAGCCTCATAATATATATAATAAATAATAGAGGGGGGGAAAAATGTCATATTCAACTAATTCAATATCAACAACAACAACAATTTCATCGTACGGCTCATCCCAACAATCTTCGCGTAATTTAGGAAATTTTACACCTTTATGGAGGAACTATTTAAGTGATGAAAATAAAGAAGAGTCAGAAGAAATAAAAACGTTGAATTTAGGTGATTTCGGTAGTTTATGGAGTTACTTAAGCATTGAAAAAGAAAAATGGAGTAGTCCCTCTCTTCCTTCTAAAAAAAAATTTGCTCAGGACTATTCAAAAATTGAAGTTGATGTTAAAACTAATCAACTATTAACCAACCATGATGCACTCCAGCAACCATTACCACTACTTAACAACTCTTCTTCGTCTGAATATTCTACTGAAGAAGAAATTACTAAAAATAAAAATAATGAATTTGGAGAACATAAAATAATATTGCTACCACAAATTAATCATCGTCCACAACAACAACAATCTATAAAGTCTTCAAATAACGAGAAGGCAAAAATTAATGTCAGTGTTTATGATGATGATTATGATGATGATGATGATGTTAGCAGTAGCAAAGCTGGTTGGACGAAGAAAAGCGTTAGAAATGCTAAAAAAGCAGCAAAAAAACGACAAAAAAGACAATTAAAACAACAAGAAAAACAAAAACTGCAACAACAGCAACGACAACAACAAAATGTAAATATCATTATCATCATAAAATCATTATTAATTATAATAATATTAACATTAACATTAACATTAACACTTAATTTTATTAATTTTGCCATTAATATGGTTAATTAGATTGCTAACACTGATGGTGTGAAAAATGGTCATTTTAATGAAACGGTTTCGGTTAATAATTTGTTAAATTATGAGACATATAGAGAAACATCATCATCATCATCAATGTTGATAATGAATGAAGATCAAAATATTCTAAATGAATTATTATTATTGGAAAAAGAAAAGGTCAAAACATATCCATTAAAAATTCCAATACCTACTCAAATATCGAATGAACAAATTCATGTTTTTATTGATAATTCTAATATTCTTGTTGGATTCCTTGCAACTTGTAAGTTACAAAAACACGCACATAAACTTAACCTTAATAATTATGAAAAAAGAAAATCAATGTTATCATATACAGCTCTTTTTACTATTCTTGAACGTGGAAGAAATGTTGCTCGTAAAGTTTTAGTAGCATCTTCGCCATTATATCAAAATCTTGATGAGGCAAGAGATGCAGGATACGATGTTTCGGTACTTCAACGTGTCAAGAAAAATGAATCAGATGATTTTATCATCACTACTACAAGCAATACTATTACCAATACTAATAATATTCAAGAATTTCTTCATGAAGCAGAAAAGGAACAATGTGTTGATGAACTTCTTCAACTTAAAATATTCGATTCATTGCTTGATTATCATACACCCGCAACTTTAGTACTTGCAAGTGGAGATGGTAAAGATGGTGAATATTTTCAAGGTGGATTCCACAAATGTGTCATTAAAGCATTGGAAAGAGGTTGGAAAGTTGAGATCATAAGTTGGAAACGTCAACTTAGTCAAAATTTTTTGAACAAGAGATTCTTAAATAGATGGAAAGGACGATATCATGTTGTTTTTTTGGATTGGTTTTCCAAGGAATTGGGATGCGAATATTAATTAAGAAAGATGATTTAAATTCCTTTCTTTTTTGTAAAAAAAATATTATACATATATTAATTAGATTAGAATAAGAAAACATTTATATATAATTTATTATTAACCAATTAATTAATATTCTAATATTATCTGCCTGCAGTTTTGAGTTTTTTTTTCCTCTAGAAAAAATAATTTTTTATTTTCAAAATTTATAAAATTTATATATAATAATAATATACCTTTGTATATTTTGTATATATAAATAAAATTTTCGGCATTATTGTTTGATATATATATATATATATATTTTTTTTTTTGTAAATATATATATAATAGTTTTTTTTTGTAAATATATATACACACATATATATTCCTCTTCAATTACTCTTATTTTATTTTTCTTAATAAAAAATTATTATTGTAAAGAATGTTTTTATTTGGTGCCAAAATATACTAATATGGCATAGTGAATTTTTATAAAAATTTCTTTTTAATATTGTTTGCAATTCTCACATTTAAAAAAAGGTAATCCAATGTGAATAAAATCTCAAGGAAGCTACAAGGTACGTAACGAACTATGACTGATATGTATGTGTAAAACTGACCATGGGTCATCCCCCTTCCCATGGTTTCAACAGATTAAAATACTACAGGTCTAGTAATTGAAATGCTTGATGTCATGAAAATCAACAATCCCGACATTTATTATACAATGTGACAGAAATAATATTTTTCAAGGGCAAGACAGTAATCTACTAAAAAATCGTCCGCATTGGATGAAATTAGTATAAGGGTTTTAATATATGACATAAAAATTTGCTTTACCTACCTTATTTGGATAAAAATCTTTTCAATTTCAACAAAAAACTTTACCAAAATCGTATGTTATTATTATATGCATACTGCAACAAGGCCAGACAAAGTGAACATTATTGTCAGAGCTCAAATATACATTCAATTAAAGAGACTTTCGTTGAACATATACACTTGCTGTGTTGATCCTAAAATTGATCTGTTTAGTTTGCACAATGAAAAGTCTTTTTTTTATTTACATTATAGTACTAAATCTAATGCAGTCGGCGCTCGATATAATGAAGTTTTGGCTAGTACAAATTTGGAAACTATCTTCAGAAAAATTGAATTTATTGGATATTAACGCAGATAGTTTTTAAATTTGTACTAGCCAAAACTTCACTATATCGAGCGCCGACTATAAACTTCTATTAAATTTTTGCAAACAGCATAAACTATTTAAAAGCCTATTACTTTATCTTTAATTGGTGAGAAACTGAAAGTTTTTGTATGTTGACTTTCTTGATGGTGTAAAGTATTTGGTGTGCACTATAGATGGGCGTTTAGACAAAAATGTCTAAATGTCTAAATTAATATAAATGGGGCATACTGCAACAAAACCAGACAAAGTGAACATTGGTATTACCAAGGATTTCAGGGTTCATATTAATTAATCCACATTATAACGTGGTAGAAACTAATTTGGCTTTGACATTCCCAAAATCTCATTTTTAATTGTGTCTTGACTCCAGGACTCAATTATTTATATGTTTTTTATATGACTCAATTAATTGCATCAAAAAAGTCACCTGATTGAGTCAAGGGATAGCCCATTTCTACTACATGTATAATCCACATAATAATAACATTATAAACACAAATCACCTAACAATTGTAAAATATCTATTAACAGTTAATCTATTCCCAACCAATTAAATCATTAATTGAATGTAAAATATTTTATAATTATTTGCAATAGATTTTAAAATTTTTATTTGTTGAAAAAAAAGGAAAAAAAATTATAAATAAAAAAAAGAATCCATAATTTTAAAGTCCTAAACCTTAAAAATTTTTCCAAAACATTCTAATGTAAATGGTTTAGGTCCTTTCCAATTCTTCATTATGTCATTAAGGTGATCATCAAATATAACCTTAGTAGTATCTGGAAACTTGAGCAATTTTAATTTTTCTGATATTGTTTGATATAAAACTTTCAAAATTTTATCCCCATCTACATAATTGTAAGCTACTCTATTAAACTTAATTCCTTTTAATTTAGTGCAATTATTTAACACTTTAATCAATTCTTGGTCTAGTTCATCTCTATATAATATTGACAACCACACTAAATTTTCACAAGACTGTGAAATTGATTGAAATAGCCTTCGCATGATTTCACAATTAGTTGTATTACCATCAACATCCAAGTGTATAAGAGCTTTTCCATTGATGTTAATAAAATCAGGCAAGTTTGATAAAAATGAATGATGGTGAATATGTAACTTTGTTGATTTAATATTTGGTAGTGAACTATTTTTATATTCCATTTTTGTGTCATCAGTAACTGAATGAGTATTAGTATATAACGATAAAATCTTTAAATTTTTGAATGTTGGTATTAATATATGATCTGAATTTTCCATGTTGTTACTTGAATAATAAAATATTGATTGTGAGTGTGCAAGTATTGCTTTTTTGAGATTGACTGAATAAACTGGATATCCTTTGCGTGCAATAACAGTCAACTTTTTTATTTGATTCTGTGCTTTAATTAGTTGAGCCAGACCATCTTCAAACTCATGTGTACTAAGGTTTCTGGTCGAAACTGCTTCTATTAGTAGCTGAAATTGCCCAAATACTTTGGGCAAAAATTATTTTTTTATAAGCCCAAACTACTTTTTGTTATTAGCTGAAATTGGGCGAAATTATTTTAAAGTTGTTTAAGTTAAAACAAGTTGATTCATATAGTTTTTTAATGTTGATGCTTATAGAGAATGTTGAGAAGCCCAAATTGCCCAAACTAGTTTGGGCTTTGAGAAAACAGTTTGGACCAGAAACCTTAATGTGTACTATAATCATGATATATTATTAATGATTGAATATTTTTGCAAATATTTGCCAATTTGTCAATGATTTTACCATTCCAATCATCACAATCTAATTTATTAAGGTTCTTAAAGCAATTGTCAAATCTATTATGATGTAGGTCTTCTTCATAAATGATTATGTTTTCAGTGCTAAATTCTCTAAGAGTTGAATGATCTAAAATGAATTTTAATAATCTATTTATTAAAATATCTAATACTACTAATCCAGAAGTTTTAGTTTTTACCAGTGTTTAAATAATAACTAGAGTAATGATGAGTGGTGGCGATAACCACCATTCTTGCAATAAACATTACTTACTCTGCGATCTCAGGAACAAATGCACAATTTCTTTTGTTGATTTCTTTATGTGGCATTTTTTTTTTATTTGATCAACACGTACACAGCATGATGGAAGTTTGATTTCATTGGCTAAATTTGTGATGATCCCCCTTCAAGATATCACATAAAAATTAATTTTTATTGGCTTGAAGATCATTGCACAATTTGAAATTTCGTGGATTCGGGTTTGACCTCGGGCGAATACTAAAATTATATTTTCAGGTGAAAACCAAAATTATTGTTAAAAATTCCACATTTAATAAAAAAATTCTATAAAAGAGAAAGAAATTCTGTAAAATTTCAAAAATTTAAATCAAATAAAAATTATAAAATAAATTTAAATCAAATAAAAATTCTAAAATAAATTAAAATCAAATAAAAATTCTAAAATAAATTTAAATCAAATAAAAATTCTAAATAATAACAATGCCTAAAAATGCTCAAAATAAAGGTCCTTGTGCAATAATTGATTGTCAGAGTATTATTGATACTGATAGATTTAGAACAATTACTGATGCTGCATTGGAAAAGTTGCAAGAACATCCAGATTATACAAATTTTAATTATTTAAAGCTTAATGATCAACTTTGCCATCCTCATTATATGAAATATGTTGAATCAGCAAAACGTAGAAGATTAAACTTAAAAGATTCTAATAAAGATAGCATTGAAAAAAAAAAAGCAAATGATAATTTTTTTGTAGAAGATGTTAAAATTAATATCAAAATTACTGAAAATGGTGTTCTCTTATCTGAGGAAGATTTTAAATTATTAGTTCAAAAAATTGATGATATGGAATTTACAATTGAAAAAAACCAAAATGAAATTGAACATCTACTTGAGTCAAGTGATGTTTATTTAACAGTTCAAAATAACTTAAGAAAAAGTAGGTTAAAAATTTTTTTAAATAAATTTTAATTTATGTATAAATACTCACAATTAAATTTCAATTATAGATGAATTGTCCTTTTCAAATAAAATTGAATTATTGACCAAAGTACTCTATGATAATCAACGTAAACACCATGCAGAAATTGAATTAGATCCAATAAAATTCTGTCAATTAATTGAAGAAAATGAACCAAAATTAAAAGGATTTTTTGATGAAATGATAAATATCATTCCTGATAATCGTACCTTTTCAAATAAAGAATCTGCTAAAAAAGCAATAGTTGGATATTGTTACCTTTTAGCAGGTTTAAGAAATAAATTTGTAAATAATTTTAAGCTGGATCTTGGCCTTTATTTATCTGAAAATGGCACAAGTGCTGCTGCTATTGACACATTGTCAAATGCAGGTATGTCTGCATCATATAAAACCATTGATAATTATAAAAAAAAAATAAAAGCAAACCACCCTGAAGAAATTAGAAATTATTTCACCAATAATGTAAGTTAATTCAAGGTTCAAGTAATAATTATTGAATGAAATTAATTTTAATTGTTTTTATTTTTAGTGTCAGTATATGCACTGTTTTAATATTGATGATTATCATTCAATCCATGAATGGAGAAGGCCTGATTCCACTTCATTATCTTCAGCAACACATATGGCAACATGTGTTTCTAAAAAAATTGAAAATGTTTTAGCCATTCCTGCTAATTACAACAACATACCACTTTTTAATCCAAATAACATTGAGTCATCATCAATCATTTCCAGACTAACCAATGATTATAAAGGTCACTTTGATCTAAGTTATAATTATATTAAAAAGGAATGGATCCAAAATGAAATGATAAATGAAAATAATTTCAACCTATTGGAGGCTTTATCAGTGCACCTATATGGTGCAAATATTGAGGAAAAAAAAGAGGAAAGATCAATGAAAACAGTTAGAATTTTAGATATAAAAGAACAAAATCTTCGTTCTCTAAATGATTACCTCTCTGCAATTAAAATGATTACAAGTATCAGTTCATTGACAGAATATATTAAATTCAATGCTATACCTGTAATAGCTGACTTTCCAGGACAACTTTTTATAAGAAAAGCCATCACATTGTATTTAAAAAATCAACAAAGTAATATGGATCATATACTTAACTTTATTCCAATTTTGGGGCCTTTACATGTTTCTCTGAATTCACGTGAAGATGTTATTGTTCTATATCATGATTTTTTCAAAAAATTATATTGTAATGTTTTTGAGAAGACAAGTTTTCCAGAAAAACCCAAACCATGGAAGATTAATTATATAGTTTCGGTATTGGATAAACTCTGCTCTCCATCGCCACTATTTTCAACTATTACTCTGGTAGGTGTTGACAATTCCATTATCAGACCTTGTATTTTTTTCTGCGTGCGTGTAATTCTTGGTGATCCTTTAGAGTCAGCCCTGCCAGAACTCTCCTCCAATGATTCTTCTTCTGATAATGGCCCTTTAGGATCAGTTCTATCGTCACTCTCTGATGATTCTTCTTCTTCTGATAATGGCCCTTTAGGATCGGTTCTATCATCACTCTCCACTGATGATTCTTGTGATTTCTCCAATGAGCTTATCTGTAGATTCTCCCCTAATATATCAGCCACGAAAGAAGTCTGACTTGGCTTGGTCGTCCTCTCACATATTGGACAAAGTAATTGACTAGAGTCTCTATTTATAATGCAATTGTGGTGGAAAATATGCTTGCATGGCAGTATTGTAATCGGTTTTGTGAGTTGCGGGAGAATTTCAGTATGACATATGTAGCAATTATCAGGTTCTTCAAGATGAATATCAATTGGGATAGATTCAGATGTTTCGTGGAAAATAAGTTTGTAAGTGAAATTTCTTAAGGTATTCATTTTAGTGAATGAAATTCTTATTTATCTGGTGCTTGCTTTTATAGGTTAAGAATTTCCCTGTTGGATAATTTAATGATAAAGTGTATGAATTAATCAGCTCGAATTTGTCAATTAATTGACTGTGGAATTTATCACAAAATGAAAGATATATGAGCAAATTAATCATGAAATTTATGCTAGCTCCGCTATTGTACTTCATAGAATCACAAAAGTCAGATTTTCAGGCGTGTGTATTCAGACTCCGACACGTAGTAATCGTGATCATCACCAATGATTTGACTTCCTTCCAAAATGTAACAACCATGATCATCGTCCACAAGTGTTGACGATTGACTTTGGGGTACACTTTTGGAATCAATCATCAGGTTAAGAAAGGGCTCAATATTTTATCTCAGCAATTGCTCAAATATAATCGGGAGACATTTGAAAAATTCATGCTAAGAAATATCAATTACAAAATAGATTATATAACCACGTTTTAAATTTATTAAGGCAACAAGGATACAGAGTAATTAATAGTAAGCAATGGTATATGATGAATCAGAGATTCGAGGCTTTGCCTCATGTCAAAGTGGATACAGAATCCGAATCAATATCTGATATCAATTTTTGTGTTGTATGAATTGAGTTTGTATGAAAAAATATACCATCAAAACTCATAAACTGGGGTATTTAACAAATTATCTCAGAAATGGTGATAAATAAAATTGTAGTAACATATTATATTCTAACGATATCTGGATATGTGAGATTTGCATAATAATCTGGATTCTCAATCAATTTTACCATAATATACCAAGATTTTCCTTGAACTATTTTGTAACCTCATTCTATTAATAACTGTTCGACATGATCTCCTAATCTATAATTTAATAGGTGTTTTTTGGATTCTGCCCAAAGTTTAGGAGAATTGTAATGCCAAAATAATCGTCTTGATTTATAGTCAATATAGCCATAACCATTAGATCCATTTACCTTACTAACGAACATTTTATTAATTATTCAATAGTTTATGTAGGAGTAATTGAAGTAAACATTAAGGAAGGACAAGATCTCTAACAAAATATTCTAACGAATGTTTTATTAATTATTCAATAGATTATGTAGGAGTAATTGAAGTAAACGTTAAGGAAGGACAAGATCTATAAACAAAATATTCTACAAACATTTTATTAATTATTCAATAGTTTGAATGTTTATCAATTATTCAAATAATATAGGCAGGTTTGAAGTGTTAAAGATCTATGAAGCTGTTTCTAAAATATATTTAATGAACATTTTATTGATTACTCAATGGTTTGTATAGGCATGATCAAAGCAATGTAAATAAAACAATAATTAATAATCATTAATAAAATTTTAATCAATATAAAATATCTTTTAGTTTTTGCTTGAATCCAATCTACATGAAATTCTTGACATGAAAGTGAAATCAATGTACATTTTTTTGGTTGGCAATGGGGATAATGAGTTACCTTCCCAAAAAAAAAATACTAATCATGTTTGTTACATAACGAATATGAAAACTCAAAATTCTGCGTCTGTCACACGACCATTTAAATTAAATTTGAATATATATTTTAAATATTATAAATAAAATAGATGAAATAAATATATTAGACAAGTATATTAATATTAGCAAACACATTATACAACTTCTCCAACCTTACAATATTAATATTAACATTTTAAAATCCTTTTAACTTAATAATCATAATCATTTATACCCATATTAAATATAGAAGAAATTGTTTATTCTTTTTCACGAAAGATGCTGACTGATTCAAGGTAATCACAACGCTACAACTTTCGCCAACTTATATCCAACTCTTGACATGAGATCAACTATTTCGTTTCTCATTAAGGATGCTTGGTATAAAGGGATTTTCTTTTAAATATTTTTTATTTATATTCATAGAATAGATAATAATTTATTTTAAATTTATTCATATACACTTTTATTTTTTGTTATTTTCTGGAGGAATATATAATTATTAAAAGAGGGGAAACCTACGCAAAAATTTTTTTTGGAAACTGCGCCACAACAACGCTCAAATCTTTAAGTAATAATAAGGGCTATTAAGCAAGTTAGGTGATTTTTTTTAGATGTTGTCTTAATTAAAATACATCATGGCAATCAAATTGTCAAGCCTCAATTAAATTTGACATTTAATCTAAATATTTTTGTGATAAGAGAAAAAAATCTTTTTTAATATAATAATAATAATAAGCAAATAAATATATAATATTTTATTAATATTTTTATTTCTTTATTTTAGGATTCCACAGTGGATACAATACATGCAAACTAATAATTCTTTAGAAAAATTTATCACCTTTATGATACTATTCTAATAAGCCGTGTTCATTAAAGTTGGATCACTGGTTCTCATGTGATATGACATAATTTCAACCATTAACTTCATGTATAGTATGATGTGTAAAACGATTAATAATCAGTCTTCACCTCATATTTATCTGCCAGCTCTATAATTGAAGCTTGATTTTGTATATATTGAATCATCTAAAAATATAACAAG
>CAJVPN010001264.1:0-15921 GCA_910592215.1 Entrophospora candida
AAAAAACAAATTATTTAATTAGATGATGTTTATTTTGTGTTGTAAAAGTTAAATTATAATATAATACTTACGCTCTATGAAATAAAAAAACAAATTATTTAATTAGGTGATGTTTATTTTGTGTTGTAAAAGTTAAATTATAATATAATACTTACGCCCTATAAAATAAATTCACTTAATTAGATGATGTCTTAATAAGTTTTATTTTGTAAAATATTTATTTACCTTTATAGAATTTAGCTAAGTATTATTTTATTATAAAGCAAAATATTAAATTATGACGTAATAATACTATATATTTTTAAAATAGTTATTTTCTGTGTGAGAAAAAAATACCTTCATTCATTTTTTTACTGGGAGCAAGAATTTACCCAAGACCAGTGCATTTATTCCTATTTAAGAAATTGTATCATCGGCTGATTTTTTTAATTGGACCTTTTATTGCCTTTTATTTGAGCCTCAAATTTATGTTGTTCAATATTAATAAACCCCAAAATTATGTCATGTATGTAATCATCTGATCCCATAATGTTTTTAATGTCTTTAGTAAACAAGAGAAATTTATAAAAACGCACATCCAACTAAGGTTGTGGGCGAAACTCCTCCAGAATCAATTGATAGAGTTTTGACAGGTTACACATTAGTTTTGGCAGAGTTTCACATTTGGAGGTTTTGTCAATAATCAGAGTTTTGACAAGGTATATACTAATTGTTCATTAGAATTTTGACAGAGTTTTGACAGTCACTAAGAGATTTTTGCAAGAAACCTTACATCCAACCAATTACCCTACCCCTCAACTGATTAGAATTTTAGTGATCTCAGGTCAGTAATAGTAATTAGCATTAATGAATATGTTGAAGCTAATAACAAATCTTATACCAAAAATATAGTAATCATATTATTATGCCGACCAAACCTTACCAATGCACAATATGTTAAGTAAAATGTTTCAAGAGAATAAGAGGACTCCTTCAACATGAGAAACTTGTACACATCCAATCTTTCATTCTTACCTCCAGATGCAATACAAAAGTTTCATGAAATGTTAGTGTTTTTTATTAAAAAACAGTCATCACTTCATTTTAGGAAAACAGGAAAACAGATAATCAAGGCACCATGCAGTGAAAGTCAGTTTGTTGGTGTTTTTGGGCCATGGATTCAACATTATTCACCATGCAAAAGAAAATATACATGTCTTTTCAAGGGGAAAATGCATATCAATGATATTAGAAGATGTGGAATGGGGTGGATGTTGGTATTAAGGTTTCTGGCCGAAACTGCTTCTATTAGTAGCTGAAATTGCCAAATACTTTGGGCAAAAATTATTTTTTTATAAGCCCAAACTACTTTTGTTATTAGCTGAAATTGGGCGAAATTATTTTAAAGTTGTTTAAGTTAAAACAAATTGGTTCATATAGTTTTTTAATGTCCATGCTTATAAACAATGTTGAGAAGCCCAAATGGCCCAAACTAGTTTGGGCTTTGAGAAAACAGTTTGGACCAGAAACCTTAGTTGGTATGACTTAGAACCAAAAGCATATGTATTTCATCATCACAAGAAGTTGAGTCTAATAATGATAATAAAAATAAATTACCTGAAATGTTAGTAGAATGGTATACTGAAACAATATAGAAAACAATTCGGGGATATGATGCACATTTCCATAGATTTGTTGATTAGTAGTAATACATTGAATTATTTAGGGAGAACCATGGTGGAGCTCTTTCAATTGATCTTGGTTGGAATAGAACAGATCTGGAGTCAACAACAAAAGGTTCTTCTCAGCCAGACTTCCTTTTCTGGTTAAAAGATGCATTGGTATTCAAGGGTGAAGAGAAGGCCTGTGCTGAAGATTTTAAGATGGCTCTTCATGACCTTGATAAAAAATAAAAAATTCAATCTGATTTTATTAAATGGACAAAAATCAAAGATTTTGATTTTTTAAAAGCAATGAGCATTGGGAAAAATGATTTTAGTAAAACAATACTAGTGTAATTAAGAAAAAATGATAATAATGTGCATTGTTAGATTCATTAGCATAGTTTAGATAGATTTTTTATTTGTTTGCCACCATGTAATTATCATTTAATATCTAATAAAAGCATTGAATGTGACTGCATCATTAAGATATTTGCACAAACATTGTGTGTGGACAATGTCTGTGGACATTCCCTTGGAGATTGTCTACACCCATTTAATATAAGGTAAGCAATGTCCGTGAACAACATTCAATATGGAAACTAATGAAACTAACCAAAAAACCTTTTTCCATATGTGTTTTCTTTCTACAAATTAAACTACTACAATACAATTATAGAAGTTACTACACTTATTACTAATTATTTCTTTTATTATTACATTCCATAAAAAATCAAAACGAGTCCAAATTGCCTTTAGTGCCTAGTCTAAAGCACATGTAGGCAAGTATATATATTTACTATTTTTTACATTGAAGTAGAGTATTAGGTGAAGAGATTGCTAAATCAAAAAGTTTTAAAAGTTATGCAAATAATGATAGTTTCATTGAATGATCTTGATTTAATTTAACTCTCTTCTCTTAAATGTTGAAGGCGAATAGAAATTTCATTATTAATTAAAACAATATTTTAATAATTAGTATATATAGTAAAAGAAAGGACTGATTAATGGCTAATCTCCGCTACAAATTTATTCATTATAATTATTTATCTTTTTATTTTATCTTTATTTTAATTCTTAAATTTTGAAATAATAAACTTTTTGCAGTATTTTAAATGGCAGCCTTTTGGTTAACACTGATTATGGTTTGACTTTGGGCCCTTCCTGTCAAATAATTTAGCGCTCGTCAATTAATCAATTCCAAAGTTACTTTGGTTCTCGCTTACTGCCTCTTTCTTGCATCTAGAAGCCTTCGATGAATCTTTTAGCACGCTTAATAGCTGTAAATAAATAAAATGGCTTTTTTACAAAACTCAAAGGCTTCTGTAAAGTTTTTTTTATTCACTTGTGACTAATTTACTTTTGATTTTTATTTATCTGGCCAATTTGGTTTATTTATAAAGAAACTTAAGCAGCTTGTTTAACAGCTTTAAGTTTACGATTATAATAATACTAATATTAGATAACTTGGGTTTTGTTGTATCTAAAATCTTATGTTTTAACTTTTTAGTTAAAAAAAAACCGATTTTTAATGATTTTTTATTTTCTCAAAATGTATTAACTTATACGCACATATTAGTTGCATACTTTTATCACGTGTAGAAGTTTTGTGGTCATCACTATCAAGTGTTGTTTCTTAGGAACACAGAAAGAAAAGGCGCGGCGGTTTGTTGCTCAAATGATTTAATTTATTAGATGCAGGAGGTAATTAATTATTTAGATAGGGTTATGTTGTGTTTTAATACAGAGTTATTGGCATAATTTAACTAATGGTGTTATCAACGGTTAGTGAAATATTGTCCAAAGATCAATCGGAAATGCTAATATAAATTATTATTTATGTGTAGTTTCATTAATATTAAATGTGCAATTTTACGTAATTATTAAAAAAACTTATTCGTGTGCTTTCTTCTGGTCAGTGTATTTATAAGGTTTGGATCCAGATGATGCTTGAGAATTACTCATAATTGTGATGAACATAAATCACTCAAGATTGTTTTAAAGAATTAATTCAGAATTATTTGTAGTAAAATTGATAAATCAAAAGAAATTCAGGACTGTGTTGTTCAATGTGAATTGAGAATTGGAAATTGCTTTGGAATCTTTGGATTGAAGAATATATTAGATGAAATCATTCCATTTATAAGATTCAATCAAACCAACTTTCATGCCATTTAAAACTGCTTTGATAAAGAAGAATATGAAACAAGGTTTCCGGTCTAAACTATTTTCGAAAAAAGTAACTTTGGCATTAGTTTGGGCTTTTCAATATTTTTACATGAAAAAACTATATAAATCAACCTATTTTAAAATTATTTCGCTCAATTTTTTCGGCTACGTATTAATAAAAAATTAATTTATGCCCAGAATGTTTTGACAATTTCGGCTACTAAGAGAGAGGTAGTCTCGATCGGACATCTGATATGAAATATCAACTTACTGATAGATGCCAAGCAAGACTACTACCGATTCAACAAAACTCACATAAAAGTATATACAGTATTAAAATAATTATTTTATAAATTTGAATTGATTCGCTCAGAAACCAGGATGATTTCTATCACAAAGATAGAAAAAAATCGATAAAAAATAAATAATTAAAGAACAAATGATTTATTCGAGTATTTGAAATAATTTTACTCGAACCAAACGAATAATTTGAATATTATCTTCATCCAGGAAGTTTTAAAAAGGTAAAAATATCTTTTTGGATATAATAATTGTTGTTGTTGAAATACATTCATTAATTCATTAATTGAAAGAATTTTTCTTTGACTATTTAGACGAGTGGTCTTTTGTTTTGGAACTCGCGAGTAGAAGTAACCTATTTGAGTTGGTCATTTCCATATTGAGATACATTCTAAAATCGCTTTTCCTTTCCTCTATTTAGTCCGAATGATCCTTTAGTTCGATCAACTTGTTCTTTTTCTTTTTCGTACCGCTTGTTGAAGTATCATTGTATTGGTTTTCATGATTTTGTTTAAAGACACATAAATCCCGAATTTTAAATTAGGCGTCTTTATATGTGATAAGTTGACGATATTCCATCATTACAGATATTTAACTTTATAGAAAATTTGTTAAAATATATAACGGAAATGATATTGAATTTGTAATGAATAAATGATATATAATATATAACATGGTATTGAGACATAATAGTTTGAAACAAATTCGTTCATGTTAGTTACCAAGCGAGAATGACTACAAACCGGAAATAAAACATTCTGTAGCAAAGATAATATTTAATTTTTTTTCTTGTTTTCGTCAGAATGACCCTAGTTGTAATAATGAATGGCATGTCATTAAAAATTAATATGCCATTAAGATATACCTATTTAATAATATATGTACATGCAACTGCTAGAAAATCTTCATGTTGTTATTTTTTTATATTTCTTTGAAGGGATTCGTTATATTTCAATCCAATCTTATAAAAATTGTACATGTATATATTATTATTATTATTATTATTATTATTGATCCATCAATTCAAGTTCTCCAGAACGTCTATTCCAAATATTCAAACAAATGATGTTTTTTCAGGGCAATCAAGGAATAATCTTGACGACCAAAAAAATCAAATATGAAACCTGGATATATATATATAATAATATTTTACGTGAAATGCTTAATTTTTTTTTTAATAATCACTTAACAATTAACTGTGAATAATCAAAAATCTTTATACAAGAAAAAATTTTTTTTTCAATCTTATTTGTAAGAAATAAAATTAAAAAAAAAAAACATAAATAAATAAATACATAAAAATACATAATAAAAATTCTTTATACAAGAAGAAAAAATTGTCTTACTTTTAAATAAAATTTAAAAATAATTATGATTAAATTAAAATTAAAAAAAAATATATAATTTTTGCTCAATTTTCTCATATCATAATAATCATTAAGTAGTTATTTGCAAAGATTACAAATAATACAAATACAATATAAATATAAATGTAAATTACTAATTTTCAAGTTATATTTATATTATTTTTTAATGACTTGGAAAACTTCATATTCTATTACCCAGAATTTACTTAAAGTAGTAACTCTATCTAGATAATCATCTTTATCAGAAGAACAACTATCATATCCATTGAAATTATTTTTCATCCAGAGATCTTTATCACCAAAACAAGGTCCATGAGATTTATCTTTAATTCTGATGGCGTAATTACATCTTGTAACTCTGCTGACTTTACCATCAGTCAAGTTTCCTTGTTTTGGGAATGAGAAAAGAAAACTGTTTTGTGTTGTCAATCTACTATCACCAATTGACCATTCCAATGGATTATATCCTCCAACCAATTCACCAGAATATGCAATCTGCATCACAACAACTGTTGGTCCTTTGTGATCACATTTCTCATGAAACACCTCACTATCGAATCCATCCAATGATCCCCTAACTAATAATTTGAATTTGTATGGGATTTCATTATATGTGTAACCTTTACCATCCTTACGATCTATCCAATCCACTAATCTTGCAACTTGTTCAGCCTTTAGAAGCGTTGAATCAAAATGGAGAGATCTTGGTGGCAGGATTTTTGTGTTGGGGATAAGTTTGGATATTGAGCTAACGGAAAAATTTGGCAAACAGGAACGTTTAAAATGAAATTTTAAAATATCATCAAATAAATTTTTTGGTAGGATTTGACTAAACGGCAAGATATTGTCATGAAAATCATTTGCTGTAATTTGGAAAAATCTGATCAATGGTATACAATTATGTAATAATCTTTCCAACTCCATAAATTCTTTTTTGTCCCAATTAGAAATATCAATTTGTTTATCATCCATAATAATATCTTGTTGCTCGCTCCCTCCTTTCTTTTCCTCCTCGCCATCTTTTTCTACCATGACCATCTCTTCCTTATCTTCTATATCCATTGTTCCCATTTTTCCATTAATATCATCAACGTCAGATTTTAATGAAGAGAGATTAGCAACAGCAGATGATGACATTTGTGAAACACCCCATTTGATCAAATAGTTCCAAATTTCTATTTCTTCAATTTGTAAATTATCTCTTTCCAACAAAGGAATTAATAACGTTTCATCAAATGAATAAAATTCTTTGGATTTAAAGAGTATCAAAGGATTTTTACATATGATTTCCAAACAAAAATTCTTTAGTCTATTGCAGTTTTCGTTGGAATGGATTGCGCGATGAACATGAACAACGTTTTTTTTTACCCATTCAGTTTTTGAATCCAATAAATAATGTTGTACATGATCAAACAATTCCTCTAACAACAATTCATCTGCTGTAATAAGCAAATCAAGTATATCCATATTATCTTGTCCGCTTAAATCAATCCTTCCACTATAAACATATCTATAAATCAAAAAAAAAAAATTTTTTTTTTACAAGTTAATAATAATATATAAAAATCAAATTATAAAAAATTTTCAATTAATCAATTAGTCTGATTCTTTACCTAAGAATAAGATCAAACACAATTGGTGTAGTGTTGGGTTTAATGAAAACGATTGAGTTTCCTTCTTTCCTTGCCCAATCACTACTTAAAGCTGTATGGAAATAAGGCGATCTTGTTCTTAAAACGACAGAATGAGCGTAGAAAGTTTTTTCATTATGTTCATCTCCTGCTCTAATGATAACATTGAAATCATCCGAATTTTCAAGAAGTTGACTGAAATCTTTGGAAAGACTTTGAAAAAATTCAGTCATGATGAAGAAGGTATTGTCGTTGTCGTTGATTGATTTATCGATTTTACTTGATTGATTGATTGATTGATTGATTGATTGATTTATTTGATGAATTATTGAATTGACTAGGATTTCTAGATGGGTAGAAATAATTAAAGATCAAAAAGAACAATAATTATAAACCAGTACGGTTGGAAACAAAAAAATGGTGTTGATGATTAATGTTGTAGTAGTTGTAGTAGTTTGTTTGTAGGTTAATTAACAAGTAGGTTAAATTTATATGTTTGCAGAGTTTTTTCCAGGGAAAAAAATATTAAAGGATCGAATTGTTAAATGATATATTATTTTAGAAAGTTGGTTACTAAGATAAAAAATAGAAATGGTGGTGAGAGAGAGAAGAATATTATTAAAGAAAAAAAAAAAAAGATTTTCAAATTCTTTTATATAAATGATTAATAATGCAACTGATGTTTTTGTAATACGATAATTAATATATTAAGTATCGAGTTTAGCTTCTTTTGTTTTACAAACAATGTTTATTTATTTATTTACTGCATAAATTTTATAAATTTTTTGTTTATTGTTAGGTGAAAATTTTAAATATTATTTATTATTATTATTTATTATTATTAATAATTAATTATATTTAAAAATAGTTTTTCTTATTGGAAACTTTGAAAATTACCACTAATACTATGATAACATACAAGATTGCAGTTGGATCATTGTCGTTTATCAAGTTTTATTCCGTTTTGTGGTTTATTTTCTATAAAAAAAAAAAGATCCAATGAATTAAAAGAAATTGAAAATATCTTAAAGTTTATTATTTAGTTACGAGAAGCTTATCTGAAGATTTAATGTCATAGAACTTTACTACCGATTAAAACACCGTCAGCACAATAACTCCTGAAATAATGTTTATCCCTGTTGTTTCTAATCTTTTTTTAGACACAATTGTTTCATTACCTCTCTTTCTTTTCTCCATTTCCAATCATAATAATGAATTCACCCTCCTCGATTTTAGAATTTGACTTTTAATCCCCGATGGTTTCTCAACAGCTTGCTACTTGTTTGCGTGATTTGTGATTTGTGAGGAGATAATCTTTTTTTCCCCATCATAATCCTCAACTTCATAATTCCCGTTAGATTAAGCCATCATCTGCATCATAATAAATTTCAACATCGTAAGCATTTGTCCATTTGATTCAATCTTATCATCTTTATTAGATTCATAATGAACCGGTTCCATTTTTATGTATACATATGTGGCAATGATTCTCAGGAAAAGGGACACAAGAATTTGCAAATTTATTATTATTATTATTATTATGAAAAGATAAAATGAGTTATTGAATTAGTAATTTTGATGTATATATTAAGATAATTTATAATCTTTATTGGAATTTTATATAACTTATTATATTACTAAATTCAAGAAATAAAAAAGAATTTTCTATATTTAGAAAAAAAAATCTCTATTTTTAAAAATATTTTTTCATTGTTATTAAAAAAAAAAAATTAAATAAACTAAAACCGATTTAATTTAAACAAAGTTGTTACATATAGCATATTAGCAGCATCAATGGACAGAGAAGAGACTTTTGTATTGAAATATATAATAATAACACACAGCGAGTCTTGATTTATCAGATGCCTAATTTATAATAATAATAAAAGTCCCGATTTAACGGATCGAGGTCTAGTAAATTTTCTCGATATAACCGGATTCAATAATTAAATCTCGGTACAATGAATAGGTTTCCCATACTATGCTTAAATCGCACACTTGAATGAAATTAAAAAAAACTAATTAGTAGAGAACTTTAGAGGATATATTTATAGGGTTGGGTTAAATGATATATAAAGTAGGCGAAACAAGAGAATGTAAGAATTTTTAATGCTTGGGAATTTTGAAATAAAATGAAATCGTTCAGCAATGCCGAATGTAAATTTTTTGTTGAGTTCAGTAGTAATGCCATTTATAATAAATAAAGTGAATTATAATATAATATGTTATTAAATTAGTTGGTTTTATTACATTTTCAGGCATTTAATTTAATTATTGTAAAATTTAATTGTTTGGTTGCCATGGCATGACTAAATTCCTAGGTAATAAATAATTTTATTGGAAATGCCAGAAAGTTATGAAAAACAGTGTATCTAAAAGACCAACCATGCAATTTTTCTGGTGGAAATTATTTATTTAACAAGAATTTATAAAAATGATATTTCAAGTAATTGTGGTGGTGATAATGCTAATAACAATGATGATGGGGATGATGATGATGTCAACAATAATAAAATCGTTACCAACAACAACAATAAATTAAAGATAATAATTTACAATGATGGTAAAAAAAATATGATCAGCATATCATACAAGTAGAATATCAACCTTAAATCAAAATAGTATTAATAATTGTGATACTCCATTATGGAACTTCAGTATGTAAACCTAGAAATCCATCTGTTCCAAAATTAGCGTAAGATGTTGAGATTTATTTGTGTTTTTAGAATATTAATTAATTTTTTAATGATAGTGAGGTTGAAGTGGTTGATAATATAATATTTTTATAAATTATATTATATTATTTTATTTATTTATATATTAAATATATATATATACGATATACGTTTTTATGTCCAAATGATGATGTCGTTATAATAGGAAAAAAAATATTTTTTTCTATTACATAAATAATAATTATAAATAAATTGATAATGACTCAATTGTAGCTTTGAGTGGAGCATAGTCTCTAGCATTTCCAGCTGATAATTTACCAATTTCGAATACATCCCAAGTATCTTTATTTTTATTTCTAATGACAGCACACATTAACACAGCTTTTGAAGTGGCTGCATATCTTAGTTCATAGTTGCAAAGTTCATCTTCAGGCCTATTACTATCATACAAATTAAAACTTGGATTAGGAAAACATCCAATATTAGGAGAATTCCATGACGATAATATAAAATATAATCTTGTTATGGTTGATGGTAAATCTGACAAGTTTGCTTTTATACAATGATGAGCTTTTATATCATTTGAGAAATATATATGTGTTAGAAATACACCAACGAGAACAATGTTGGATTTTTTTATGATTAATTAATTAGATTACCTGTTTGATTTGCGTTGTCCACTTTATCACCTGAATGAGACATATTTGGAATATCTGGATGTGTTTTTGAATTCCAATCGAATCTTTTAAAATATACGTTATCTTGATAAAGAAGACAAGTTCCATCCAAATAATCTACTTTGCCACCAGGAAATCCCCAATGCAAATCAAATGTTAAACTTTTGAGTGCTTGACCTTTGGAAATTGAATAAAGTAAAACTATCAATTGTATGTGACAGTTTTCAACAATTTTATATTCCGATAAATTATTCTCTGTGGTATCATCTTCTTTATGAATCTATACATATATATATATAATATAAGTATATATGTATATAAATGGTATAATTAATATTTGATGTATATAGTAAATTCATAAAACTATTGATTATTATATATATTCCTTTTTTCTTTTTACCTTTAATTCAACTCCATTATAAATTAATTTTTGCTTATTAACTGGCACATGTATTTCTGCTTTTACCGCTTGCTTAAGCTGAAGAACAGTTTTTGTTTTTTCCAAATTTACTCTAACTTTAAGCCCATTGATCATTACAACATAGAAATGTCCGCCGTGTTTTTTCGATTGATTGTTAGGTACGTTCAAAGCTGAAATACTATCGATATCAATCCTAAAAGGTGCTTTATCCCACGCCAATTTTAAATTTGCATTTTCTTTTTGATCGAGAGGTGATTTACACTCGGGACATTGTTTTGTTTTTAAATTACTATTACTTAAATAATTTATTACACATTTCAAACAAAAATTCGGAACATGTTGACATTTACTAGTTATCATATCATTAGGAAATTCTTTAGATAATTTGTTAATTTGACAATTTTTACACTTCATTGTTTTTGTCGTCGTCTATTATTTTCACCTTTTTGCTTTTTGAAATGAATGGTTATGTTACTTTTTTTCTTTTATAACAATTTTTTCAATTGTGTAACATAAGGAAATGAAAATATTTATTTGAGAAAGCCCTCTTTTTGCGTAACATATGTGCGCATCGTGTAATATTATTGGCTAATTGAGAACAAGTTTATAAGGTATATATTAGGGTGTTAAAAAAGTTAGAAGTTTGATTAAATTTAGATGTGGAACTTTGTCAAGATAAGTAAAGTAAAGTGCTTGGCTCACAATATGTGTTTTTTTTGTGACAGTTACTATATAAAAGACTTGAGAGAAGTTCATTATTGTTATAGAAAGTTTTATTTCAAATCGCAATTCACATAACGGAGCAGGCAATGTTGCCAATTGGGCATTACAATGTACCTTTTGAATTGCTGTTTTTGGCAATTTGGACTTTCTATTGATGAGGCAGGAAAAACTTGCGAAAAAGAAATATTTTTCCAAATGAGCAAGTCCAAGACCAAGGTGAAGAAGGAATTGGCGAAAAGGCTTCATCTGCTCCAAATAAAGCTCTGAACGGTTTGGTTTGGTTTTTTGGTTTTATTTGACCCAAAAATTTTAGATATTCTAAATTCACAAAAAAAATATAATAAATTGTAGTTTGGTTTTGGCGAATGTGTGTTGCGAAGTAGAAATGCTGGAAGGATCCTGTTTCTAAATACATACATAGTCTATAATTTTTGTATTAATGATACCGGCTGCAACTTTTGATGATGGTTACGACCATTTTGTTTCCTTTTTGGATTGCGATATGAAACACTATTTTATATCATGGTAACAAAGGACCATTTCTTATCAAAATTAGAACAAAGATCATAATTGAATTTTATCCATTTCATACATAATGCCATGTTTAGATACAGCTGATAAGTCATGAATTATTTTATATATTTATAGTGTAATATATATATATAACCCAATCTTAATTCGAATAGTTTGTTTTATTTGTTTTATTAGCTATGTTTGTTATTTGCTTTATTTATTTTATTCATTTTACTCATTTTATTCAAACTACTCATTTCATTTGAATTATTCGTTTCGTTTTATTTATTTTATCCAACTAAACTTTCAATAATTTGAATAAACTTTATTCAAATAGAATCTCTAATGATGTTCTATTTTTTTCAATTCATATATAAAATTCATTGTCTCCGCCGACTTTTTAAACACATGCAAACTCTTATTGTTTCAGGTTCTAAACTACAATGCATTTGAGTAATTAAGTCTGTGCCTCCAGAAAAACTCGTTCAACCGAGACACTGGTTGCTACAGTAATAATAAGTTTATTAGATTAGAAATCAATGAATTTAATTCTAAATAAGCAGAGTGCAAAATTTAGAATACCAGGGACTGCCAAATTGTTTCTAGCCTAAAGCTCCAAATATAGAAGCTTTATTGGCAGTAGAAACTAAACTTTAGATAATATACGACTAAGTAATGATAAATTGGAATTATTAGAAGGAATCAAATTAATTGAATTTAGTTTATGTAAACAGACAAATTTGTATTAAACAAGTATTTATCATAAAAGAATTTCATTTATTTATTTTTGTTATTTATCAATCAATTGATTATAAAACAAATAATTTTTATCCTTATTAGGTCTCATTATAGAATTGGGAGAGCGCATTCTAATTGATGATAACAAATATTTTAAAAATTTTATTTAAACGAAACTAACCAAGTCACTTTTAACTTATAAAACTTATTACAAAGTTAGTTTTACGCTTCTTATATACATGTTAATTAATTAGTAACCTGTTCAGAGTAATCTAACCTACTAATGGTTATAATGTCCATAACTGACTATTCTGCCCTCTTTGTGTGAGGGCGATTTAACCAATGCCTGGCAAAATAAATCATCATTAATTTCTATATAATAATAACAAATAAATAAACATGTTACGAAATAATAATGCGTGAAAGAAAAAAAAATGCAATGTCGCATGATTTGAAAAAAAATTATGCAATGTCCCATATATAATTCTATTCAAAAAAAAAAGCAAGTTATTATTGATTATATCTATTGATAGTATTTTTAAGAAATGACAAAATCAAAAATTTTTGTCTCGTTTTGGGATAGAATTGATAATTTCAGATCCTATTTCATCTAAAAGGAATTAGTCCAGTTTTTCTTTTATACATGATAAAAAGAGATGCAAATTGACACCTAAATGTGATTTAAATCATGTATATTTATTTTAATTAAAAATACCAACAATGATAACATACAATTGATTGTGATGAAAATGTGGGAGACGAAAATAATAAAAATGATGATGAAACAATTAGAATAGAAGATGGCGTACCTATTTTGTATTATATTTTAAATGCACTGCATAAAATACGCATGATGCGTATGAAATTTTGAAATTCATGCAATTTCCCCATTTTAAAAATAGATTTTGACCAGTCAAATTCTAATTCTGGTAACAATAGTAAGCTTATTATTATTGATTATTGCCAAAAAAATTTTTTTATTAATAATAATAATAGCGAATAAGTATCTAGATATTTTATTTTATTTATAAAAGTAGAATATATATTTTTTACCCTTATATTTTTTAAAAAATTCTAATATATTTTGTTCAATTTATTCTTTTATAAAAATGAGTAATGACTGCATAGAAGTAGTGACAGTCAAGGAAGTAGATAAAGATGAAATATCAGAAAATAATACTAAAAATCAGGCTGGAAATTATATCAATGTTGATGCTACTGGACAACAAACTATAATCAATACACATAATGGATGTCCCATTGATGAAATAAAGTGTAGTCCTAATTATAAGTTTTTGGTAACTCTTAGTAAACAAGACAGATCTATTGCTGGATGGACAGTTAATCCTGATGAAGGAACAATTCAACAAGATGGCCGGGATAATTATTTTAAATATAATTATATAGATGATGTAATTGATGTTTCAGATAATAAATATATACTTAACCATAATAGTAAGTATGATTATTTATTATGCATATTATATTATTTATAAACAATAAATAATAATAAAAATTTGCATCATTTAAACCAATTCTATAGGATTACTTGACTTTTCAAAAAAAAAAACATATGATTATCCATTTGGTATTAATGCACATGTTGGGGGTTTCATTACAAATAATGATTTTATAATACAATCATGGAAATATTTATACAATTATTCATATATAAGTGATAATGGAAATGATAAATTGGTTCATAAATCAATATATAAAATTCATAATCATTATTATAATTATAGCAACATGGATTGTTTTGTAAATTCTGATTATCTTCTATTAAGTGATGAGTTTTCATTATTATCACAATGGAAATTGAAGCCAACAACTATATCATATCAAGATAATTGTTATTTAATATATAGAGAAAATTATACTGATATAATATTTAATCAAGACAAAACAATAATGGCATTATATTATAAAAATAATTCAAAAATAATAGTTTACTCAATAAAACATAGTATTACTATCTCTTCATGTAAGTATTATTTGGCTTTTTTTCTTTCTTATTTTCTTTATTTGTTTATTTATTTATTTTTTATCTTACAGTTGAGTTGGAAAAAGATATCACTATGAAGAAATTAGATTTTATTTATATAAAAAAAAGTCAATTAGAATGTTTATTATTAATATTTTATGATAAAAATATAAATAATTACATTTATAAATTAATAGATCCTTATAATTTAGATAATTATATAGAAATTACATATAAAGAATATAAAGATAAAGATGATATCATATTTGGACCAACCATACCAGATAATAAAATAGTTATGGCTATTAACAATCAAATTTATATCAAAGAAATTATTAACAAAGAAAAATTAGAACAAATACTTATAAAAAGTAGTTATTATTTATATTTATATATAGGACAAACATTAAATGAAATATATGAAAAACTTAATGACAAGGATTATAAAAGAGAAAATAAATTTGATATAGAAACAGGAAAAACTATTAAATGGGCAGTAGAGTATGAAGAAAATTTTGAAGATATCAATATAAAAGCTCAAAGAATTGATAATGAAATAAAAAAAGAATTTACAACAATTGATGAATATGGTCTTGATACTTGGCATGAATTTAAATATTGTCAATTATTAAATAATGATGATTTAATTTTAATAGCAGATATATATATATATGTTTTGTCATTTAATAATCAAAGTTCTAAAATAGTTACAAAGTATATTATTAAATGGTATTATTATTTAGAAGAAATTAAAACAGCTATAGAAAAGAATAACATTGAAGACTATTTATTTAATTTTAATTATGTTGCTAAAAATGATTATTCATATATTGATAGACATCAAATTTCCAGACAACCTTTTAAAGAAATGATTTTATATATGTTGGATGATTTATATAATTTCAAACATGGAGAGAAATTTTTAGGATTAGCATTAAAAGTAAATGATAGCATGCTTGTAGAAAAATTATTTGACTCCTGTCTTAAATATTTTAAAAAGGATACTGCTACAAATATTAGTTTATTAAAAATAATTATATCAGAATTACCAAGATTACAAAAAAATCATCAAAAATTATCAAA
>CAJVPN010001265.1:0-15917 GCA_910592215.1 Entrophospora candida
AAGATATAAATATCCCCGATTAGTCAACAGAGTTACGTTTCGACTTGCTCTTGCTACAATGATCTCAGACTTTGGTGTTAGTGTATTTCAATTAATTGGTGCAACCCTTGCATCTCCCACCGGCCCATCATGTATAATCGCTATCTGGGGAACTGTATTTTTTAGTCTCGCATCAATTTTTTTCCCTACTTGTATTGCTCTGGTAAAATATATCTTTTATTAGTCAATTAATTAATTAATTAAAATATTAATTGAATATTTGATCATGTGAATTAAACAGAATCTACAAATCGTGTTCATTCATGGGTACAGGGGTAGACTTAAATTAGAAATGTTTTATTTCATAATTTCGATCGCTTTAGCCTCAATTCTATCATTAGCTCCGTTCGCCGATAACATGTATGGTTGGGATGTGCCTGAAGCGTAAGTTTTTACACCTAATCATTAATTTACATTTACTACAACAACATCATTAACTATATAATCTTTACTTCATAATAGGGTGTGCTGGTACCGTGACTCGGGTACAAAATTGAGTATTACATGGCAATGGGCATCATTTTACACTTGGGAAATAATTTGTATATTATACTGTATAATAACATTAATTTGTATTGGGGTGAAATTACACAAAGTGTCAAGTCAATCAATAAGCACTAATAATATTGATGGTCAAACAATGACAAGTCAATATGATAATAATGTTTTAAGGAACAAGGCTATTATATCATTAGTGGTTGGAAAGGTTATATGGTATCTATAATAACTCAGGGACCAGGTTTTTTATTTGAAACTGACATTTATGTCAACCAGAAAGTCAGTTTTGTATTTTCAATACTGGCTACTCTCCTCTCATTTCAAGGTAATTAACTAATAATAAAATTATGATTTAGCAATTTATTAAATATTTAATGATTTTTTTCTTTAGGTTTTCTCAATACCATAGTATTTATGCAAGATATCGCGGTTTCTAGAGCTTATAAACTAACAAAATTAAATTGGTGGTGTAATTACGTTAATAAATATGAAGAGTCATATCCTCATTTATCACGTAATAAAGCAATAGATTCGGCTGATCAGGTTGATCATGAAATCAAAGATGAACAAAGTCAGAAACAACCTTCCTTTGCTGAAAAATTACGATATAATTTCTTAATTTCACTCTTTAGTAAGCCGAAAGGAGATAAAGTGTTAATCGAATACGATCAATATATGACGGTAAAAGATGATGATGAATTGTTGTCAACACAATCAATGAATGATAAAAATGGTGATGATGCAACAGTAAAGGATGACGGGGATAATCTGGATCGATTTAATAAAAATGTATTATGCAAATTGTAAGATATTAAGTAATTTTATATAAATAATAAACAAATATTTCTTTATAAAGTAAATTGATGAACCAAAATGGATAAATAATATGGTAATCCTGCTTTATATAAAAAGCATCCCTGTAAGTGCAAAAAAAATAAGGTGTAAATTCTACCTGACTTCATCGAAAATCATTTCTGATATTTAAACTCTATATATAATATTGTTCTTTATCAGAATCCCACCAAAATTGATATGAAGTAGTATTTTTTATGTAATACCGGTATGTCTAAATTTAAATCTTTAAAGCCCATTGCATTGTACGTATCTATTCTTTTTTGTCTGTTGGTTGTATTATAATTATTGACGTTAATTATTATATCTATCTATTCTGACTAGTGTTAAATTACAACTTTAGATGAGTTACTTTGAACTTTATGTCCGTTCAGTTGAGTTGCTGTATTTGATAAATTTGTGCTAACCTTAGTTTCTAATGCTTTTACTCTAATGTTACTTTTTTTTAAATCTATCTGTATGTTTTTCATGATTTCTGCCATCTCATTTTTTTTAATAATTTTTTGTTTTAACAATTTTTGGAAAATTTTGTGATGATTTGCTTTTTTTTTTTTACTTTAGAGGTTGGAATCGCCCAAAAAATCCTTAGTCGACTACTAGTTGGTCAAAAATTTCTTTAGTCGACTAAATTTTTTTTTTTATAATAATAATATTTCGTTTTTAATTTGAAATTACGAATTCATTTCCATTTAAATCTTTCACTTTTTCAAAATGCTTCCACACAAAACCATGTGTTACGATTCGTTTTTTAAAAAGGTCTTCTGGAACACCGCTTAAATCATTGGAACTTGAAGCCAACGAACTATTGGACCTTGTATTGGAAGTGTTTATTCATTCTCATGTAAAATTACCATCAACAACACCACTACTATTGTCGTCATCATCATATTGATGGTATTGATATTCTTCCGCATAGAAATTTTCCATTTTGAATGATAAAACACAAAAATCGTAATTGGTCAGACAATAATAATATTAACATAGTATTAGTATCAGTATTAGTAGTATTAGTGGTAGATTCCAACCTCTATTTTGCTTCACTCATGCGTGCTACACGAGATCAAAAATTCGTTTAATTTGAATTGGGATTTGATTGCGTCTTCTTCGCCACAAAGAGCAAAAAAATGATATCACTCAGGACAAAACAATGGTCTATTTTATTAAATTCCAAACATATAAATAAGTGAGACGTTAACTTCAGACCATTTCAGCACATGTAACTCAACCTTCTACACTTTCAATCAATCAAGATAAAATTCAAGTTTACGAATGTGCACGCTATATGATCACATTCAAACCATGAAATATTATTCTTGATTCTGATGGATAACTAACCTTTTATCACACCATGAGTGATAATCACAAAGATTTTGATATTGATCTCCAAGAAAATGTTGAATCTTTTATTTTTAATTCATTTTATAAAGAAAAATTCACCTTTATTTATACATTAGAAAAGACTTGAATAACTTTAATCAAGACAATGAATAGTAAGGTTATAAATAATTTTATTTGAAGGATTATAATTTAATATTATTATTTAATATTAGTGGATTTTAGAAATCTATTTTCGATTCATTCGTTATGTCGTAATTTTTTGTGACCCATCTGATTGTTTTAATATTAAAAAATTCTTGTTTCAACAGGATTTTCGTGATATATAGTGGTACTACAGGTTTCCAAAATATTTGGATTGTTGGGATGCAAATAACAGACCATTGGGCGTACATATAACTAACATTAATTATGGTAATTGGTAATTGAAAGAAATCTAATAAAATTACATTCAATCACGCATGCAAACAGGATTTTTTTTTTAATGGTTTTACCATCTACTTACTTATTATAGTAATGCTCGCACACAATGAGATTTTTTAATGCATTAAAATAACCTGTTTGCGAACCTTAATACTGGATTTGAATTTCCTGGAACAAGGTTTTCTACATATTTTGGATGTTATTACGGTAATTCATTTTTTAAGAAATATAGTTATGCAAATGGAATTTACTAACAAATTTAAAAGTAATTGTCATCACAAACAAACTTAAACCAATCAATTGAAAATGATAGGAGAACAGGAATTAAAATTAAAACGTTAAGAATCAAACAAACAAAACTGGTCTAGATAAATACTTCCTGTTTTTTACTTTGTTTCCATTTTTATTCTAACGGATTTTTGATCTAACAAAGTATTTTTTTTTTTACCTTTCGATATTTTAAATAAGGAAATTCCTATATACAAAAAGGTTCTTTTTAAAAAAGGAAATTTAATCGTGGTTTAAATTTTTGTGATTAAAATTTGTGGTAGGAATTACAGAGGATTTACTAACACTAAAAATTAAATTTTATTTGTTCCGTATATTTCATAAAACCCCTTTAAATAAACAACAAATAATATACTCCTTCTCCCTCTTCTTGTATTTATTAATTAGGTTATATAAAATGTCGGATCCAGTATCAAATGACATAGAAACTGTTATATATGCAGTAACCCCTGAAGAAGGGCAGGTGGTTCTTCTGCTCTTATTATTATTAATTCAAAGCACAGCATCTGTATTCGGAATTTGACTGTTTTTTTTTTCTATAAAATATAAATACCCCCGATTAGTCAACAGGGGTTACATTTTGACTTACACTTGCTACAATGTTATCAGACTTTGGTGTTGGTGTAACTCAATTAATCGGTTCAACCCTTGCATCTCCTACTGGCCCAGCATGTATAGTCACTATCTGAGGAACTGTATTTGTTAGCCTTACATCAATTTTTTTCCCTACTTGTATTGCTATTATAAGTATATCGTTTATTAGTCAATAAATTAATTAATTAAAAATATTAATTGGGAGATTTGATCATGTGAATTAAGCAGAATCTACAAATCATGTTCATTCATGGGTAGCAGGGGTAGACTTAAATTAGAAATGTTTATTTCATAATTTCTATCACTTTAGCCTCAATTCTATCATTAGTTCCATTCACTGATAACATGTATGGTTGAGATGTACCCAAAGTGCAAGTTTTTACATCATTAATTTACTAATCTTTACTTCATAATAGGGCGTGCTATTACTGTGACTCAGGTACAAGATTGAATATGTATGGCAATGGTATCATTTAAGGTTTCTGGTCCAAACTGTTTTCTCAAAGCCCAAACTAGTTTGGGCAATTTGGGCTTCTCAACATTTTCTATAAGCATGAACATTAAAAAACTATATGAATCAACTTGTTTTAACTTAAACAACTTTAAAATAATTTCACCCAATTTCGGCTAATAACAAAAAGTAGTTTGGGCTTATAAAAAATAATTTTTGCCCAAAGTATTTGGGCAATTTCGGCTACTAATAGAAGTAGTTTCGACCAGAAACCTTAGTATCATTCTATGCTTGGGAAATACTTTGTATACTATACTGTATGATAACATTAATTTGTGTTGTGGTGAAATTATATAAAGTGTCAAGTCAATCAGTAAACTCTATGTAAAGCCCATTATTTATGTATCATTAAATAAATATCAATTAAAAAACTCTCATTACAGTGAACCTTACCTTAAACTTAAACTTGAGAGTTTCAAGTCACAGCATTGTACCTCATTAGTTTCTGTGTTTTCAATGACAAAGCAAAAACACAAAAATATATTTTAACAAATATTTAAAAGTCCAACAAATTACAATTGGTCATTGATCATCTGTCTGTATCTGAAACACAACACTAATTTTTCAACAGTACAACAACAATGAGAATATAGACATTCAGTATTGTACACTTTTGCATTCCTGTACTGTATACTCTACAAAATTGAAAAAATCATTCAGTACACAACACCCTCCACTATAAATTCTGTACTTGTACTATTTAAAAATCAATACAGAAATACCAATTTACAGATCATACAGTACAGGAATGCAAAAGTGTATAGTACGGAATGTCTACCAACTGAACAACAACCTTTACTTAGTGTGTAAGGCATTTAAGTTCACAAAGTAAAAAATTTTTTTTTATGCAGATTGGAGAACAGGCCAAATATATTATCAAAATTATTTGACAATTAATAGTAATTGTAAACATCTATTACAATGTTTGAATTAAATGATAGTTTGATTTTAGTCTAAGCCCTTGCTATTTTGTAATAATTAAAAATAATTAAATCAAAATTAAAGTGATGTAACATAATGCCGATCATAAATAAAAAAATTGGATCAAATAAAGAGGTACAAATATGGAACTAAGAGAAAATATAGTAAATAGATCTAGCTTTAGATTACAGAGAGTTTTTTTTTTTCTTACCAAATAAAAAAATTTTTTTTATATATAGTAAAGGCATTGAAAAAAAGTGCCAATAGATAAACTTTATAACCAAATGAGTTGGGGCAAAAGACTCTCTGTAACTTTATCATAGAAGACTTAAACAATAAAACTATAAAAGGTTTCATTCAATTTTATTATAAAAAGAATTATTTGATTTATTATTAAATTTTACCATAAAAATTTCCATCATAATTGATAAATTAATAGGAATTTCTTTTTTTTTTTCAAAAAAAATTATTCTTGGTCGAATTTTTTGTGTGAAATATATGATAAAGATACTAAAAAATCCGCACGTAATAATTTGTTATTATTATATTGATGTAACATATGTTTGAACACCACAACATCCGACGGCATAATCTCAATAATGATAATAATAATATATAGGAAAATTCCTATTATAATGATTGAAATAAGTTGTTCAAGCTACTGGTTTATTTAATTCTATGAAAAAAATTATATTGTTTTTCATTTATATTAAACGAATAAAAAGCTGATGAGTAATAAAATTTTTAACGTTAGTAACTATTGAAAGCACATTCAACATCTAATTTTAGAAAAGCGTGTTTCTCTTGATATGCATAATAATAATAATCTCATGAATCGTCGATTTGGAACTATTGACCTTTGCTGGTACAACAGACATTAAAGTATTACGATCAGCAAGCAATCCAATCAGAATGCATGTTAAAATTGCACAGATGTACAAAATTATTTTTCGGGTCAAATCGTATAAAGTGACAGATGCGGTTTCTAACCAAATATGAAAAAATAGTTACATTACATATTTGGTTAGCATGTACCCTCTTCACCCTCGTAAGACCCCACAAATTTTATAGATAGGTTACTGCTGCAGCCGAGTCAGATTCATATATAAATTTAAATTTTTTGTCAGTAATAGTAATTATTTAGTGATAGGTCAATATTATTATATGCATCAAAAAGGTTGGTTAGGTTTAATCTATTAATCAACGATTTATTAGGGAACCAAAAATTTTGTGTACCGAAATTTTTCTTTACGTACTCGTTCAAAAAACAAAACCAATACTTTATAGTAAATATTTTATATCGTTAAAATATTATAAATTATAAAAATCAATGAATTATTATCAGTTGAATCAATTTATTTGTAAAATTTAATTCCATTACAGTAGACAGTTTCAAAATTTTTAATGTTAGTATATATTATGGACAAATTATGTTCTTTTTTCTAATGTATTGCAAACCTTAGTTAGGGTCAAATTATATATTAAACTTAATTTTGGTCTGGGTCAAATCGTATAACAAACAGTAAATTTTGTTACCAACCTATCTATGAAGTTTGCTGGGTCCCATTAATATAGTAATGTGTATTTATTTTTTTAAGTTTGGAAAAATTATAAACCTGTAATTAATATCACACGAATCCTGTTGAAACGAGAATTTTTTAATATTAAAAACAAACAGATGTGGTGGTTATAAAAAATTAAGACATAATGAATCGAAAAATAGATTCATTATTTCCTTTTCCAAATATCTGAATTGTTGGATCATCCAAAAATGCAAATGACGGGCGTACATATGAGATTACACACTCAGCACCGGTAAATGAAAGACAGTGTAATGGGTATCAATTACATTCAATCACGTCACGAAAACGGGATTTTTTTTACCATTTAGACTTATTATAGTATTGTTATATGATGATCGTACACGAGAAAACGACTTTTTAATATTGTTTAAAATACATTGGAGTATCCTGTTCGCAAACCTAAATACTGGTTTTGAATTTCGAGTGCATTTATTTTATTAAAGTAATTCATTCGATGTTTTAAGAAATATTGTTTATGCAAATGGAATTCACATAACATTAATTATTTAAAAGTAATTGTCACCACAAACTTAAACCAATTAATTAAAAATGATAAGATAACAGTAATTAAAGTGAAACCGTTAAGAAGTAAACAAACAAAACTGACATAGATAAATACCTCTTGATTTTTACTTGTCTCCATTTTTATTCTAACGAATTTTTGATCTAATAAAGTAAATTTTTTTACTTTTCAATATTTTAAATATTATTGTCTTTTCTTCATCCCAATTCTTCTTCTTCTCTTGTAATTATCTATTAATTAGGCTATAAAAAATGTCGAATCCAATAGCAAATGACACAGAAACTGTCACATTTGCGATAACTGATGAACAAGGGAAGATGGTTCTTCTGCTCTTATTAATTCAAAGCACAGCATCATTGATCGCAACTACGTTCGGAATTTCAGTGTTTTTTTCTATAAGATATAAATATCCCCGATTAGTCAACAGAGTTACGTTTCGACTTGCTCTTGCTACAATGATCTCAGACTTTGGTGTTAGTGTATTTCAATTAATCGGTGCAACCCTTGCATCTCCCACCGGCCCATGTATAATCGCTACCTGGGGAACTGTATTTTTTAGCCTTACATCAATTTTTTTCCCTACTTGTATTGCTCTGGTAAAATATATCTTTTATTAGTCTATTAATTAATTAATTAATTAATTAAAATATTAATCGGAGATTTGATCATGTGAATTAAATGAATTAAACAGAATCTACAAATCGTGTTCATTCATGGGTACAGGGGTAGACGTAAATTAGAAATGTTTTATTTCATAGGTGCGATTACTTTAGCTTCAATTCTATCATTGATTCCGTTCTCCGATCACATGTATGGTTGGGATGCACCCGAAGCGTAAGTTTTTACATCTAATCATTAATTTACATTCATCATTAATTATATAATTTTTATTTCATATTAGGGTATGCTTTTTCCGTGACTCAGGTACAAAATTGAATATTGTATGGCAATGGGCAGCATTCTACTCTTGGGAATTACTTTGTATATTATATTGTATAATAACATTAATTAGTGTTGCGGTGAAATTACACAAAGTGTCAAGTCAATCAGTAAGCACCAATAATATTGATGGCCAAACAATAACAAGTCAATATGATAAGAATGTTTTAAGGAACAAGGCTATTATATCATTGGTGGTTGGAAAGGTTATATGGTATCCTGTTGTGCCTATAATAACTCAGGGACCAAATTTTTTAGTTGAAACTGACATTTATGTTAACCAGAAAATCAATTATGTATTTTTAATACTGTCTACTCTCCTCTCATTTCAAGGTAACTAACCAATAATAAAATTATGCCATGTGATTTAGCAATTTATTATTAAATATTTAATGATTTTTTTCTTTAGGTTTTCTCAATACCATAGTATTTATGCAAGATCTCGCGGTTTCTAGAGCTTATAAATTAACGAAATTAGATTGGTGGTGTAATTACGTTAATAAATATGAAGAGTCATATCCTCATTTATCACGTAATAAAGCAATAGATTCGGCTGATCAGGTTGATCATGAAATCAAAGATGAACAAAGTCAGAAACAACCTTCCTTTGCTGAAAAATTACGATATAATTTCTTAATTTCACTCTTTAGTAAGCCGAAAGGAGATAAAGTGTTAATCGAATACGATCAATATATGACGGTAAAAGATGATGATGAATTGTTGTCAACACAATCAATGAATGATAAAAATGGTGATGATGCAACAGTAAAGGATGACGGGGATAATCTGGATCGATTTAATAAAAATGTATTATGCAAATTGTAAGATATTAAGTAATTTTTATATAAATAATAAACAAATATTTATGATTCTTTTTTTATAAAGTAAATTGATTTTTGTAAAGTGATTTTCGTCTGTAAACGAGTGACCTGCTCCAGATTTGCCCAAACCGGGTTGGACCCGAGCGTCCAGTCTGATTCTACAACTACTTTGAGTTGGTGAGAATTGATTGTGTACACTATACACATCCAAAATAATGATAATAATAATAAAGGACTCATTAATACGTTATTAGATGAACCAAAATGGATAAATAATATGGTAATCCTACTTTATATAAAAAGCATCCCTGTAAGTGCAAAAAAAAAATAAGGTGTAAATTCTACCTGACTTCATCGAAAATCATTTCTGATATTTAAACTCTGTATATATAATAATGTTCTTTATCAAAATCCCACCAAAATTGATATGAAGTAGTATTGTTTATGTAATACCGGTATGTCTAAATTAAAATTTAAATCTTTAAAGCCCATTACATTGTACGTATCTATTCTTTTTTGTCGGTTGGTTATATTATAATCATTGACGTTAATTATTATATCTATCTATTCTGATTAGTGTTAAATTACGTCTTGACACTATTTTTGTATTGGTTTCAAATAGATTGAAATTTTATTTATTTTTTCATTTATTTGTTTTGTTTAATTTTCAAACTCTTTGATTTCTGAAATAAGGGATTAATCACTTGATTCGTCATCTTTTTCGTGTATGTTTGGATATAGAAAAAGTATTTTTCCTCTTGGCAACATTGCAATATCTGATTTATTATTTCCTTTTTGTGTGTGTTAATTTTAGATGGGTTACTTTGGACTTTATACTCGGTTGTTTTATATATTTGATAAATTTGTACTAAACTTAGTTTCTAATGCTTCTATCTTTAACTTTTCTATTTTCTATATCTAACATTATTTTTTTTTAAATCTATCTGTATGTTTTCATGATTTCTTTATCTCCTCATTTTTTAAATATCAATATTAGCACAAATTAGTTTCATTTCGTTTAACTTTTTGTTATTCTGGTGCACATGAAAATTTTTTATGTAAATCACATGATTAGATTTTTTTAATCTCGCGTTTTTTATTCAGTCGTATCTTATTTAAAAAAAATTATTAGACATTTCGTTTTTACATGTATTTAATTAAATTTGATTACCTTCGGTAATGAAAATAGGTGTTTATGTTCTTGTTTTAGAAAGCATGGCAATAATAATACTTGTAATCATTAAGAATCTTTTCATCAAATAATCGTTGAAAAGGAATTTCCTTCTTTTAATATTTCAAATATTTCAATTTATTCTATAATATCATCTATTCACAAAGTGTAAAGGCTCAAATTAAAAATCTTTTCAACCATACAAATTCACTTGCACAATCTTTTAATAATCAAAAAATTTCCTCTATGCCTAATGATATCATTAAATTTAATCCATGTGAGGTGAATAATAAGTAAAGCTCCGAACGCGTCGGGTTCGACGGGTTAGGTGACAAATCCGAATATTTTAATTAATAATATTAAAGGCAGTCCCGAGACCGACCCGAAAATTTCGGGTTGGTTTCGAGTTAATAAGAAAATTTTACGATTTAGATAAACTTATTCAACTTTTATTAATTAAATATAAAAAGTAGAAACAGTTATATGGTTTAAAAGCCACAATTGGTGTTGTGCGTGATGTAAAACACAATTCGTGATAAAAGAGATGCAAACGCAATTCGTGATGCAAGACATAATTCAAGACACAAGTCTGGTGATGGTGGCCGGAACTAATTCATGGTTTAGACATTTAGGCAATTTTGATTTAGGCCTGATTTCGCCCATGAAAATTTTCTGGAAAAAATGGAAAAACACAACTGTGAGCGAAAACCTAACGGACAATTAAACCATAAAAGAATTAATTTGTTTTATTATTAAATTATAAAATGTTTATTATTATTACAATGACCTTTTCTTTCAAAATTAATTATTAATAACAGGGTGATAGAACCTTTAACATGTATCATGTATCATCTTCATCATCTTTATCATCATCATAATAATAATTTAATAAATAATGCTGTCCTTAGCCTTGTCCTTGTCATAGTCTTCGAATTATATTTTTGTAATGATAATAAATCTATCTCTAACAATGAATTCATACTAATCCCAAGCATAATAAATTTTCTCTTATTTTGTATTTGTTTATTTTTTTTATTATTTTTTATTTCTTTTCTTTTCTTTTAGTGAGGTAATATTTGATGAATTTTATTTAGTAGTTTTTAGATATGTGCCTGACTTGGTAGTAAAGAGAAAACAGCTAGAAGGACACCCATCAAGAAACACGATCAGGATATTATTTAGTATTTCTTATACTAGATACAGTCGTCATGTGTCAATTCTTCATTGCAACTAAAGTTCAAATTTTTTTTTGTATATATTTATTTACAAAGAAGAAAAGTCGTTTGATACAAATGAACAGAAGGGGGGGACCATAACGATAAAACCAATTATTATGTGCTGAGAAAAATGCGGCAAGTATACATTGGGTGTGAGATGTTAATTATCAGTACTTAATATTAATATTAATTTAGAAACTTCACGAGTGAAGTTTTTTCATGGAGCCTGGCCTGTATATATTTAGTTTAACATTGAAAATAATTATAATAATGAAATAATGAAATAATAGCTAAACAAAACAACAATCTCTGACAATTAAATACATTGGTGTAAAAACGTGGTTTTATTTTTATTAAGTAATATCAAATAATCTTATGCATAGATATAACTACATTCCATCTGTAGTTGATTAAATGATACAAATCTCCTATTCTACACCAATTAATATTGTATGAAAAATCATTTCCACTATGCAAGTCATGATTAATGTAATCTTTTGAATGAATTGCCATCAATCTAACTTATAACAACAATAAATATTAAATAATTACAATTCTGTTTTTTTTTAATGTTAGCTTTGAATAATTTTTTTGTAAATAATCCCGTAAATTTTCTTCTCAAGCATAACTTGGAACCATCGCATAGTTGTTATTCTCTGGAAATTTAGTTATGCCATAACATGGAATAATCATTGATGATTTAATTTTACAATAAGGGTCATCCTATATACAGAAAGGTTCTTTTTATGAAATATACAGAACCTACGTGACAAATAAGAATTTATTTTTAGAGTTGGTAAGCATTCCATAACTCCTACCACCCCAAGCCTCACAAGTTTAATCGTCACATACAAATAACTGTCACGAGGATGTTACAAAAATTTGAGCCATTTCCTTTTTTATAGAATAAATTTCCATTTTTGGTAGGGTACTGTATATTTCAAAAAAAGAACCTTACTGTATATAGGATATTCCTTACAATAATTCAATGCCTAAAAATTATTCATAAAAATTGTTAAAAAAAAAAAAAAAAGATTTATTAATTTTTTTTTAATTTAAAAAATACAAAGAACCTTTTTCCTGGACCATTTGAATTATTTAAACATTTTAATACTACATATAGATTTTCAGCATAGCTAAATTCTTTTTTCTTTTCGTCATAGTCAACTATAGGTCCTTTTGTCCATATGGCAGTGTAAATTGAACTAGATCCACCTTCTGTTAACTTTTCTACATTTTCAAATTGATTATAAGGTATCCATTCGATAATTTGACGCGGAAATGATGATTTTATTTGAGATTGTTGAATGAAATTGTCAACAATATCGTTTCCAGATGTCCAAGCGTTGAAAAGACTCTGTAAGTGTAGACTGATACAATTTTCGCCAAATTTATTTGAATATCTTGTCGACTTACGCTTTTTACATTCAAAAGGTTTACCACATTTATATAATGCATTTTGTAATTCAAATACATAAATATATCTTTCTATACAATGTTCGTTTTTTTTTCTATTTCAGAAGTTGTTTATTTCTATTGCCTAATTGTAAAAATATTCTTTTCTCTATCAGGTATAATTGAAATTGCAAATACCCTTCTTTCTGGCGACAATGACGATAGTAATTGATTGTAAGACATTTTATTAATTTTATACTGTTACATTCTATCGATTAAATAAAAATATGCCTAATAATGAAGCATCAATTATCACCCCCACACATCTCGATTAGATCATTTAACACAGCAGTTGTAATTTTTAAATTTGACTTCTAAAAATAATTTAACAATAACATAATTTAATTAATTGAATTTTATCTGATGATTGAATTTAAATATTGTGTTATCAAATAATAATAATAAATTTCAATAAGTTACATTTTTAAAAATATTCTTTGTAGTTAAAACATTTTTTACAGTAAAAAAATTTTTCGTTGCAATTAAAAGTTGTTAAAAATATTAAAAGCCTTTAAAAAAAAATGGTATTTAAAAATAAACCACAATTATTATTTTCCAAGTCTGAAAACATTGATTGTACAAAAAAAATTGTCAACATTTTTTTGTTTCATCCCACTAGTAGGTTATATGTATTGTTGTATGTCGAACATTGTTGTATTTAAAAATTCCAATCTTGGTTTCCTTCAGGTAGTCAATTAAGATTTTTCTTGCTTCTTAAACTAATGCCGGAATTACATGTGATCCAAGGAAAAGGTCAGAGTAGGTGGTGTAAGGATCATCTTGATTCAATAGTGGGTCTTTGTATGTGGAACATTGTTGAAGAAGAGTATAGATATCAATGTTGGAGTATTTGAGAGAATTATTGTATTCTTCGAACCAAGATCTAGCAATTTGTTTGTTGGGTCCCACACAAGGCCAATTTTTTAACAGATATTTCAAAATAACTTCTTGCCTATATGGTCTTTCCGCTTCATAAATTATCTCTGCTTTTAATCTTTTCTAATATCCATTTGGAAATTGTTTGTCTAATACTGCAAAATAATATATTGCTCTTTTGTAAGAAGTGAATCGAGTGTAAATATAATTGGTGCTGTACTTGGTTTTTAGGTTTTTTCTCCTCGAGAATATCTTTGGCAAGTTTATCGATTTTTCTAATATATATGTGTTTTTTTCATAAACAATTTGCTTTCCTCATTGCATTCAGGACATTCCCTGTAGAAAATTTCATGCACATCTAACCATTTGCCAATTGCCATCACTGCCTTATAATATCCATCAATTTTTTTTTCGCTTCTTTTTGTTTCTCAATGTCAATGGTGTCAATGATATCCTCACCATATCTCTTTTCTTCTTCCAGAGGAACATAAAGGTCTTCTTGTTCTCGTATTTTGCAATATCCACTGTTGGCAATATGGCAATGTCTCTCAGCAGCATCCTTTACCCAGAGTTCCATACAAGGCTTCATGTAAGGATTGGGCTCTGTAGGAGGCTTCATGTAAAACCTGGGCAATCCTTGGTATACATTAGGAAATTTTCCCCACCGCAATATTATGTCCATAAATTTTAATATGCAAAGTTGTAATATTTGCATAAAAATTATGTAATATTTACACTCAATGTAATAATTGCATAATTTTGTATGCTTATTTGCATAATATTACGGGCCTGCTGTAAACTTACATAAATAGTGTAATAATTACGTAAATCTGCGTCAGAAAAACTTCCTGATGCTAAGTAATCATCTCTGAACAATTTTAAGAGTTAATATGTGTGTAAAAGTTTAAGTAATTAATGTCATTAAAATTATATAAATGATTAATTACATGGTGGTTGAGGTGGTCTTTTCATCATAACAAGTGGCACAGCATCTAATGTGAAATTGCCAATGAATTTTGTTTGAACTAGTATAACCACAAAACATGCAATCCCTTGGCGAAGCAAGAAAAAACCTTATGTATTGTAGTTCATTCTACCCTGGTGGTGGAGGTCGTTTCAATTCTGATACATACAGTACTGGACAAAAGTATCGGACACCCTAAATATATTAATTACACAAAAACATACATAATAAGTATACAGGGAATTTATGTCAGTTTATAGCTTAGGTTTCAAAGATTATGTATATAGGATCTTATGTTACCGAATTTTCTACACGCAATTAAAAATAAAAGAAATACGATCATTTTTGGAAAAAAATCCCTATGAAGAAATTTTTGACAATTTTTCTAAAAACTATATATATATATAAATAATATGGTTTGAAATTTTTATATATGATAATCTAAGATCTTCTGATGGCTCATTATTGAGTGCCATGATTTTTAAGCCAATCAAAATAAATTTATGATTTGAATCATAAATTTATTTCGATTGGCTAATTCAATAAATTTATTTTAATTGGCTAATTCATAAAATTTATAAAATTTATAAAATTTATCACAATATTAAAAAAATTCTAATTGCATCAGTAACATGGTATGTTTATATGTTATTAATTTATATATTAATTTATATATACATATATATATATATTATTAATTTATATATCAATTTCATAATTAGCATTTCCTTTTTATATGTTATCAAAATCTGGGTTTACTTTAGAATTGGTTTTAGAAATTTTGTCTCTAATTCCAGATATTGGTCTTGATAAGGTTGTTCAAAGGATACGTGAGAATCATATTGATTACTATTTAAAAAAAGAGAATCATTATTATGAACATTGCATTAAGTATCAAAACTATTTA
>CAJVPN010001266.1:0-15900 GCA_910592215.1 Entrophospora candida
CAAAACTATATATGTCTGATTCAAATGTATAGGGTTTACCATTTAATATCTCTGGTGCTAAGTATGGTAATACTCCACATACATTATTTGATTTTAAAGTTTGATCAGCTGGAATGGATAATCCTAAGTCTGCAATAAATGAAAAATTGCCATCTTGAAGAATGTTACCAGTGTGAAGATCATGATGAATGAATTTTTGTTCATGAATCTTTTTTAAACCTTCAATAATATCATTAAGAATTTCAATTTTTTGCTGCCATTGTAAAATTTTAAATTCTTTTGTTAAATAATTTAAAAGATTTCCATTTTTCATATATCTCATTACAAATATATAATCTTTTGTGATGGGATCTTGTGTTAATCCATAAATCCGAATTATTAAATCAGCAAATTGATGATCAAATTGAACATAATTTTTGAACTAATAAATAATTTAACAATTATAGTTAATTATTTATATTTTAATAAAAAAATAAATAAATGTAATATTTTACCTCATTTAAAAATTTATCGGAGATATTTTGTGAATTATGTAATTTTTTTAATACAACAATCATATCTTCACAACACCTTTCATTACTATTATGATTTACACATTTTTTACCATTTATCCATGTAGCTTTGTATACAGTTGCAAAACCACCCTCACCTATCTTTTCAATATCTTTTAATTTGTCATAAGAAATCCATTCAAGATAAGGATTAGCATTATTATATTTTGCTGTTTTAAGTTGTGTACTTTTTATTAATTCATCAATGGTTGTGTTACCACTGATCCATTTGTTTAGAATTTTTTTTGTTTCATATAAAATTTTTGCCATGGAAATTCTAAATAAATTTGAATTGTGAAAATATCCATGAAATTGTTTTAGTCAATGAAATTTATTATTACACGAATGGAAAATATCACGTGAAAATAGTTTGACTCAACAAAAGAAATATAATTAATAATAATAGTATAGTTGGCTCGGTCTAAAGGCCTCCTAAATTTTGGGCAAATTTTAAAAGTATAGAAGTCACTTTCTGTCCTACCTTTTAAAAAAATAGCTCTATTAGTTGATAGAATATGTCTTTAGTTTTAATGTAATAGAGATTTTCTCAAAAAAATTATTTGTTGTAGAGTTCTATTCTTTTTTAAAACATGTACTTTACTATGCTCGCGAGGAATTTGTCCACTATGATCATTTCTAAATTTAGGAAAAATATTACCAAATTTAGACTAGCTCTTGACTATTGTATCTAAATTTGGCAGTAAGAAAACTAAAATCACGTGAAGTCCTATTTTTTGAAAAAATTTATTACATTTTTGAACGAATTACAAAATTGCTATTTTGAAATTTGGCCGCATGGCGCAGCAATAGGAGTCTTTAGGCCGAGCCAACCATACATGCGATGATAATGGTAAAAAGCATTTTTAACATTTTATTAGAAACAATACCACACCAACCATTAAATTAGTAGTAACTAACACTCATGTCTCTTATAATTGATGTTCAATTGCTGTTAGTATAAAAGATCAAACAATTAATATTAAACCAGTTTTTGAATTTCAACCATTTAAAGACTGGACTACTGCTTTATCTAAAGAAATTCTTGCAACAGAAAAACAAGAATTAAAAGTTAATATAATTAAATTCAAAATGTTGATTATTTGGAAAAAATATAGATTTTGTTAAATTCAAGGCCAATACCAATGAAAATAATGGTAAATACTGACAATGATCTTATACAAGAGACAGATATATTTCTATTAGCAACTCATAAAGGAAGTTATGATCTTGGTGAAAATACGTAATATTCATGCAAAATAATTCTAATAAATTAAATTTGAGAGTGTAATATGTAAGAATGAAAGAATTAGAAAATTAACATTTAAAGATTAATAGATTGATTAGATCTTCTCAGTAAAGAAACTGGTTCACCGTGGAAATTAACAATTGATGATAATTTTTCATTTTGGGTTGCTGCTTCTAATGTTATGTTATTAAAAGATCAGATGACATCATTATTTCTCAAAGTGAGTAGTATTTATTATATTGGTTAAATTTAAAAACAAAATGTGAAGATTAGGTTGAATTTTAATAAATTCTTTAAATTCTTGACATTGCTAATCAATCCATTTATTGTTCGAATGATTTTAAGTGTTACAACACTTTGAGAGGACCTGTTTATTTTTGATATTTTATTTAGTGTAAATATGTATATACTGTATATACATTTGATAATTTCTTGTTTTACTGACAAGAGATTATGTGAACAAATGTATTTTTAATTAAAAATCGTTATTAGTTTTAAACGGTTTTTATTCTTGTTTCTGCCCATGTGTCAATTTTGTAAGTTAATAATTAAGATTTCCTATAAGTATAAGATACTTACCATTCATTATGTACACATCCATTATTAGGGTGGCAGAAGAGCTAAACTCGGTGCTAATGATAGTGGACGTATTGTTATGACTATTATATCATTGTGAATAAAAATTCCTGGATCTAATGCTCAGAATCAGAAAATTTCCAATCCTATTTCAGTTTTTAAAATTTTAATCTGAATTTTTGGGTTATTGGTCCGAAAAACCCGAAAACTTTTTGGATTGTATATACCAATTATATTGCACTACCACCTATCATAATTTTATACAACTGACGCAAGATGCAATTCGTGATGCAAGATGCAAGACTCAATTCATGGCCAAGCATGATTATGATAATTTTTTAGCCAACAAAACCTTTCAAGCTGTGAAAACATTGATGCTACACTCAAAACCCTTTAAAATCATGTAATAAATAAAAAGTTTAGTTTAAATTAATCCATACACACATCGAATTGCATCTTGCATCTTGAATTACGTCTTATATTATGAATTGCCTTTGCGTCACGCATAACACCAACATGTACGTATAATAATTAATATACATTAATTGTTCGCTTTTTATTGGAAGTCTAAACTTAACGCCCATTATGTTAATGGTTACTAGAATTAAAAACTGATTTCGCCCAACACCCTTAAATCAGTAATTTTTATAAATATAGTATCCAACAAAAGTTTCTTTTACACCTGTGAATAAACGTTATGAAACAAATTGAGTTGCTTTACTCAGTCATAAGAAAGTTGAAAGTACCAATTTTCCAGGCCAGTTATTTATAAGAAAAGCAATAACTTTGCTTCATAAACAAAAAGAAGATCAAGATATATCACCAGAGATACCTGACATTGTAAATAATTTTGTAAAAACAAAATAAAAGTAAAAATCGAATCATCAAGATCAAGATATTATGTGAGCTACACTTGATACTTCAGGGTCGTATAACGGTTTACGATGTTTGAAGAAAATGGCTTATCTATTTATTTATAAAATTTATACACACACTTTGACCCTTGACTCTTAATTCTATATACGTAGAATAACAAAAAAATTTGGTATTGTTTTGAAAGCATTTTTAGAATATTTGAAGTTTATTAATCTGTTGATAAAATAAAATCAACTCACTTTCATCAAAATGGTCAAATGCATTTTAAATGGAGAATAAAATAATTGGCAATCAAGAAATTCCTTGCGAGTGATAGTCCAGCTGATATTTGGTATATTTCATTTTGATATTTTTATGTCGTTCTTATTCAAATAAACAAGTGATTTGTTTTTGCTGTATATGAAACTGGGCGTTGAATATTTTCCTTTTGAATGACATAATATCTAATAAGGTTTCGTTCAATATTAGTATTTCTTTGTGATTTCGTTAAACCTCTCTAAATATTTATATTGCATCAACTATACGAATTAAATAAAGGTTGATTTTATCAGTCAAAATCAGATAGTATATCTTTGGATCCTTATCAGTGTTGGCCACCAAACTATTTTGAAGAGGCAAACTCAAAACTAAAATCAAAAGAAAGTTATTTATAAGTCGAAAATTCTAGTTTCGACTTATGGCAAAACTTTTTAACTTTTGCACAGTTTTGGAAACCAATACTAATCTTTGTTATGAATCATTATAGAAGCAATTCAGAAATGGATTATATAAAGATATGGAAGATGATAATGATGATATAGAAAGTGAAGAAAAAGATGCTCACATTAATAATGATATCATTAAAGCTCCGAGGTACTGATTTGATTCGAATTTAATTAAATGAGAATTCTTAAATTTGTTTTGACAAATTAGAATCAAACCCACATTCGGGGTTTTAAAAGTTACTTCACATATAAAAACGCATAAAATTCATTGGGGTGTGAGTTTAAATGCAATTTTCTTATGTGTTCAATATATTCGTTGAAACGAGGCTTGCTTATTCTAGTCGTAAGCAAGTTTTTTATCAATTTATCAATTTTAAATTTTTAAGTTTAAAAATCCGATCTTATTAGAATCGAATCCAGTGCTTTTTTGAATATGGATCGCTTTAAAATCTGACAAGATTCGATTTGTTCGAGCCTAATTAAAACATATAAAAAAATGGCTATGAAACTAATTGATGAGTGTAGATAGCTAGATTGAGCGATACAATGAAGTTATTAGTATTAGATGTATGTATGTTAATCGATTGATTTTTCGCAATCGATTATAAACTGATTAGATTGGCGAATTGAAACAACTGATTGTATATTGCGAGTATAAATTTAAAAAAAATGAATGTAATAATAATAAACCGTTTGAAAAATTATTCTATAAATTATGTAAATTGTTTAATGCAACAATCTTATCTTTGCAACATCTTTTGTAATTATTATAATTTTCACCATTTATCCAAGTAGTTTTGTATATAGTTGCAAAACCACCTTTGCCTATCTTTTTAATTCATCATAAGAAAATCCATTGAAAATATATAGAATTATAATATATATTAGCTTTATGTACTTTTTATTAATTCATCAATAGCTTCACTTCATTACAATTGTGGATCACATGATTACATCAATTACAAATTGGACATTCGCAATGTCTTTTTCTTCTTTTGTTTGAATATCCATTATTATCATTTGCGTTAATAGAAATATTATTGTGGTGCCCGTCTTCATTTAAATTCAAAAGATTTTTAGGGAAGGTGATTTTTGGGGGACAAAATAAAAAATTTGTTTAAAAAATGGAAAAAACTAACAATAATGTTATAAGTAATAAATCAAAGGAACCACCAAAACCAATCTATATATTTCGTAAACATGAAGAGCAAATTAATTTCTTGAGATTTTTTAATGAAAATAAAAATTTTTTTTCTGGGTAAAAAATAAAATAAATTGATAAATATTAAATATTAATAATGAAGATAATTTTGTTTATTCATATGTTATATTGTGTTAGATAGAGATGAAAATGGTGAACTTATTTTATGGAACTTTAAAATTAAAAGACCAATCATGAAATTCAATGCACATGATCAAGGTATTTTGAAATTTGATATATTTGAATCTTTTAACAATAATGATGATAATGATGATAAAAGTGATGAAAAAAAAATTACATTAATTAGGTAAGAAAAATATTTTAACATAAAAAATATATTAAATAAAATCAAATGCCAACATATTTATGCGTAATGTGTATATGTATTAGCCATGGAAGAGATGATTATTTAAAAGTCTGGAAACTTGATAAACTTAAACTTGATCAATTGAATGAAAAGTCGACCACCTTTACTAGTAGTGGTAGTGTTGGTGTTGAAAATGTTGAGAATTTAATAAAACTTGATAAAAAAATTATAATAAACTTTAGAAATTTTTGTAAATTTGGTGCATGTGAAAAAGGTATGTTATGTTCACTAGATTTAGATTTATTATATAAATCTATAATTAATATATATTCAAACTGTATATTTATTTATTAATGATTATTTATTCTAAAAAAGTCAGAAATTCTAAAGATTTTTTGATAGCTGTTCCAAGCAATATATCAACCAATGATGTAAAAATTAAAAACATCTGTTCTGACTATTTATTTCTCTTTCTCATTTCAAAATTTGATCAAGTTTGTTAATTATTAATTAATTCTATAGATTGATTTAATATTTTCAACAAATCCAAAAAAAATCTTGAATTCAACCAAACTTGATGGAAACTCAGGTTTTGTTTCCATTTTTTTTTTCTTCAATTAATTTTTATATTTTTATTTTAAAAATATATTTATATTTATGTTATTTCTAGGACGGTGCATGGCATTGAAATTATTTCATAATCCTAATGACAAAACACCACATAATTACTTTATGTTATTAATTTATGATAATGGATATGTTAAATTATGGACAATTAATAATTCTATTGATGATGATAAAAAATCGGAAAGAAAGGATAATGAATGTGAATGCAAAGTAGTTCAAAATTGGTGTAAAAAAGAACATAAAGGACATGGTATTATAAGTCTGCCTTTTTTAATGTGTGTTTTTATGTGCAGTTATAATGATGGATTGACTTTATACTAATTATTATAATGCAATGTAATGTAATAGGTATGGCAATTGATGTTTCATTAGATAGAAAATTTGCAATCTCAACAGCTAGTGACAACAAAATTGTTAAATATACTTTTACTGAGGTTTGAATTGAATTTTTATCCCTAAAAATAAACAATTCTAATTTATTCTTTATTCCTTTATAATCAATTAATTAATTTAACTAATAATAATAATATCTAAAGTCCTTAGCAAATGAACCAATAGTTGATAGTGTATTGTTAAAATATTCGGGAATCTCTGATGTAAGAATACGTTCTGATGGTAAAATTTTTGCTACTGCTGGTTGGGATTCAAAGTAAGTAATTATTGATATTCACCATTATCATTATTATTATTATTACTATTATTAAATTTATTATTATTATTAATTTAAAAATAAAATAAAGAATACGGGTTTTTTCTTCTAAATCTTTAAAACCACTAGCAATACTATCATATCATCGTGATAGTGTTTACACTATAGACTTCACAAAAATCAACACCTTTGTCACTACAAAAAACATTGATCGAAATAATAACAATTACTTAATTGGTGGTGGAAAAGATCAAAGAATTAGTCTATGGGAAATTTATTAAATATGCATGTATTTTTTATTTGCAAAAATTATATTGATTTTAATAAAATAGATTTTATAATTCTAATTTTTAACTCACTAAACATCTTTTGAACAGACTTTGCAATTTCTTTAATTGGATCATGTGGATGACAATTAGTTGCTGAGTAGAAATCTATTATGACAATGGACTTTTTTCAGATCTGCTTTGTAATAGCTATTATTATCAATAATTGATTGTCAAGATTGGATTGCTCAGCACATTTCATTTATCTTCTTTTCTATAACTTGTATTGATACCCTAATTTAAATTAATAACTGATTCTAATATTCTTGCCCAATTTAATTTGTTGGTCCATTCCCTAATATCAATTCAAATAATTTAAGTGATTTTAAAGAACATTTGCAAAAAACTAATGAAATAAAATGAAATCACTCACAAGATTATTATTAGTATTTAAAGCATTTTATTTAATTAGGTTTTCTCTCTCTGCGATTTTTTTACATCACATTTCCTTCTTCACTTGTTGTTTATTAACAGTTTCTTTTCCTTTGCTGGCTCTTCATTTATCCTGGAAATCCCTTCCCTTTACACTTTCAATTTTATTTCGCAAATTGCTAGCAGTTTCTATGCTTTTATCTTTTACACCTTTGACAACTTCTTTAGCCTTATCAATTAAACTCCTAGTTTATTTCTTTGCATTTCAAAGTAATTCTTGTGCCTTTGTTTTTACACCTTTAGCAGCTCCCTTAATTTCAACTGCTAAATTTCCAATAGCCCCCTTTCCTTAGTCTTTTGTCTTTCACATCTTCAGTAATTTCTTGATTTTTGACTCCTTTGATAGTGTTTTCGCCGTTGAAAACCTTTCTGCCTTTGTTGAAGGCTATTCTTTACTTTTCCTTGATAATCGCAAGCATCAAGGTTGCACAGAACAGAAAAGAAAACGGGCGCGCTTCTATGACCCCCCAAACAATATACAATTTGTGACAGAAATATTTACTGGCTTTCCTTTTTTCTTATTGTTACTGTATATTCAATTTTAAATAAAGTCATTAAAGGAAAAAAATAAAATTAAAGTCCTCAAAATAAATAATATTTAAATCTCTTAACCCACAATTTTTATTTTTCAAAATATGAAAAGCATTCAGGATATTTATACTGAAATTTTATTTCCAAGATGAAAACTTGCAAATCACCTTTATTCTAAAATTGAGATTTTTATTCCAAAATGAACAATTCTTATAAACAAATCCTTATTACTTTGATTACAATCTTCGCCGTCAATTTCACTATCACCATATTTCGTTTTCATTTTTTCATTATTGTAATAATTGTTTGGCTATTCAAAATGAAAAAGTAAAAGTTATTATATCTATATTAATCCTCATCTGAAAAATAGTGGGTGGTTTGATTTTTATTGTTACTGATAATGGCGATAAAATCGATCAAATTAAAATTAAAAAAAAGAATCGGGGAATATGGGTCCTTGATAGAATGTAATTATTCAATGAATGAGCAGAAATTATTATCAGAATGGAACTTGTCTTTGATCTTTTTCGTCTTCCTCCCCTTTCGACAGAGTAAGGGAAAAACTAAGGTGTAGAATAAATGTTTTCCAAGACGGAAAATGATGGTATAATATATTGGCGCCATTCACCGTCTACTTCATCTAGATCCAACCAAAGAAATTTATCTTGAAATGTAAAATCGTATGTTAAACATATTCATGGTTTTACAAAAATCAATCTCTAGTTGTTGTCGTTACGGTGAACCTTATCAATTTGTTTTTAAATAAACTGGTTACTCGTTATTGTTATAAGATCTTGTTGATCAAAATAATTTTATCAATATATGGAAAGGGAAATTGTCACATAATGATGGCAAAAAACATTGATAAAATCTATATTTTAACAAAATTTAATAAATTCTTTACTTCAAAAGATTTTGGCTTACAAGTAACGACGAAATTACCAAAATTTTATTTTAACAACGGAAGTATTATAAATGTTAATAATAATAATGTTAATTTAATACGATTTTTCAAAAGTAAGATCTTTTTAAAATACATTGGAATTAATTGATCAATTGATTGATCAATTTTTTTTCTTTTCATCAACAACAATAACTAGCAACACCCCGTTTTAATTCAACAATTGAAGTTACAAATGCACAAGAACAAGTCCCAATACCATCATCTACATCATCATTTTCACCTAATGAGATTGAGTTGGTTAATTATGATCCACTGATGGAGTTAACAAAAAGTAAAAATAATATACCAAAATTGAATCAAATTTTTCAAGGCATGAAATCCAAAAATATTAAACCTGATATTGCAGCCTATAATATTTTTCTAGAAGCTTATTCAAAATACTCGGATTCAGTTGAATCCACAAAAGTTTTACGAGATATGCTAGAAGGTGGTGTTAAACCTAATTTAGAAACAATTAATATCATATTAAAGGTAAACAAATAAATATTATTATTATAATACAAAGATCAGAAAAAAATTTACTTTCTATGGGTAATGATGTTTTTGAATTGGATGCTTTTAATTAAGATTTCATTCTCACATTAATTATCTTTTTTTTTTCCAAAAAAAAAAAAAAGACATGTGCAAAAAAAAGTTTTATCTTACAACAAGATCCAATTCTTCGAGAGTTTGCTTTTGACTTAATAAGTCAATTTCAACTTGAACCAAATGTAACTACATATGAATATTATATTGATGCAATGATAGAAAATAATGAATTTGAACGTGCACTAGATTTCTTTATAACAATCAAAAGCCAAAATTTTAAACCATCAGTTCAACTTTATCAAAAGATCATTAAAGGTTTTATAGGTTCTAATGACGATGTTATAGTGCTTGAATTAATGAAATTATCCGAAGAAGATGGGTATAAATTGTTTGCTAATATGTATTTGGACATTCTAAGAATTTGTGCTTATCAATATAATGTAAGTTTTATTTTATTGAATTATATAAAAATGATAAAAAAAATTATTATTTTCATTTAATTGATTTTTGTGTTTAGGTGGAAGGTGCAATCAAGTGTTGGGATATTGTTACTAAAGATGGAGTCGGGCTGGATGAGGGTTTATGTATAAATTTGTTAAACTTAGCATCAGTGTCTGGCGAAACAAAACTAGCAACCAAGGTGATTAAACATTTAATGACTGCTCATAAATTATTTGATTTAGAATCATACCATTTAGAACCATTCCTTGAAACATTTGTTACTAAAAGCGATTTGAAAAAAGCTTTTGATATATTAAACATTATAAGATCTTCAAAATATATACCTACTATAAAAACAATTTCATCAATTGTTAAATACATAGAGAAAAGTACTGATTTGATTGACAAGGCTTATTGTACATTAGAAGAATTACACAAAGAAGGTAAAAAGGTTGATATATTAGCATTTAATGCAATTATCATTGCTTGCAAGAGAATTAACAATAAGCCAAATAGTGCTGATTTGAAAAGAGCTGTCGAAACTTTTAAATCAATTGAGAAATTTGGCATAAAACCTGACTTGGACACATTCAATGCTTTAATAAATGTGTCTGTCTACTCTCGCCATAAGGAATTAGGCGAGGAATTTTTCAAGGAGCTAAAGGAAGCTTATGGTCTTAAACCAAACATTGACACTTATAGGCGTATGATATTTTTGTGTTTGAATCAACCAAATTATGAGGATGCCTTTAAATATTTAGAAGAAATGAAATCAAAAAATATATTGCCAAGCATTGAAATCTATGAAAGAATTATTAGAAAATGTGTTATGAATAATGATGCAAGAGCTAAAATAGCTTTGGAAGAAATGAAAAATTTGGGTTATAGACCTACAATGGATATTATTGATTCTGTAAAATTTGGAGGTTTGATGAATAGAAATTCTAAAAACTTACTAATCACTACTCCAAAAGATAATAATAATCTTCAACAACAAAAAAGATATCCACAACAACCATCACAATCACAATCACAATCACCACCACCACAACCATCACAACAACGTGATAATGATCAACAACTAATTAATCAGGATAATTTATTGAAAATGCTAAATGAAGCATCATTCAATCAAAATAGAGGAAGTGAACCAACTATAAAAGATGAACATATTGCTCAATTAGATGCTTTCTTTGAAAAAATTCTTAACCAAAAAGGCTAAAATATTCATATATTTTTATATATTATTTATTATTTAATTAATCATTTTTGACACATTGGACACATTTGACAATTTGATCATGTTTATCTATTTTCTTCTTCCTTCTCACAGGAATGCTTAAATATGAATAAAACACATTGAGATTTCTTATTTATATAATATAATAATTATAATAATTTGAGTTTATTCATTTTTGTATTTTCTTCACTATGCACTCACACATACATACATACATGATTTCCTTTTAATTCTCATGTTAGATATTTAAAATGTCTAGTATTTAAATTAATCATTAATATATATAAAATAAATGAGAAAATTGATTAATCAAAAAGAAATATGCATGGCCTTTTATTATCATTTGTTTACTCAATTATAATAATTATTGATTGATTTTCCATCTGTCATCATCATCTAATTCTTATACACTTAATGATTGATCAATTTTAAAGAAAAAAATTTTTTTTTTATTTGCTTTATTATAAATATTAATATGATAATTCTGTTGTAACTATATATCATATAAAAACTAATTATTATAATTTGGTTTAAAAAAATTTTTTTTGAAATTAATTTCATTCAAATATAAGAGATTCTCAATTATTAACAATAATTCTTATTATTTTGTATCAAACATCCATTAATTAGCATGATAACTATCCAAGTCCTCCCCATACTCCTCTAATTCTTCTGGCCAACTGAATATCTTTTTGCATTAATGTAACTCTTTTAGCATGGATGGCACACAAATTTCTAATTAATAATCAGAAGGATGTTTATTATTATATTATAATTATTAATAAAAATAATATTATTATTTATAGATTGAAAATTTTTAATTTAAACATACGCATCCTCAAATAAATGAATCAAAAATGCTTCAGTGGCTAGTTAAAAAAAATTTTTTTTTTTTAATTATATATTCACACATACAAAGAATTCCAATTAACAGAATATTTACCTTCTTGAAGTGCCAAAATAGCTGTTGATTGCCATCTAAATCCCACCTGAGAATCTGGCTCAAGTATTTCCATGGCAACCTCTCGAACCTATATATATATATATATATCCAATCATTATTAAAAATATTTTTTTAATAATATAATAATAATCTATATTATTCTAATCACTAACCACTCTAGAAAAAGGCAATTTTCTGAGAAGGAGATTTGTTGTCCTTTGATACTGTCTGATCTCCCTTAAAGCTACAGTGCCAGGTTTGTATCTTCTTGGTTTTGATGGTCTTATAGGATCACCAGCTTTTTATTTTACAAAAATATTATTTAATTATTCCTCCGCACACACACATATATTTAATCGATTTATAGCAAATGATAAATTTTCTCAAGTTTCAATGTTATAAAACCATAAAAATAAATTTTTACGTCTAGTTTTTATAGCCGTGGGTGTGCTTGTTGTTGATGGAGTGATCCATCTTGGTAATTTTTTCACTGCAGCTGGTCTACGCTTTGCTTGTGGTTGTGTTCTAGCCATGACACATTCAAGAGAAATTGTGTAGGTTTATAAATTATAAAAGATAAATTAATCAGTTTATAAGTAATTATAATTCACCAATTCACTAATTCACATTCACAAAAATTATTTATTTAAAGAAAAAATTTTTTTTGAAAGATTACCACGCGTCATCTTGTCAAATTTAGAAATAACGTGTTGTACAAAGTTTCTTAAAAAAGAAGAAATAAAAAAGGTTTCGACATACGGGCCAATTTTGTTTGATCTGTCTATTACTATGAATCATAAATCTCAGAGAACATATTTGTGTATTTTTTATTGCCTTTAACTATGGTTTTTTCCTCTTTAACTGATTTTTTCGTGTAACATTTATTATATAAATAAAGCTAGCTTTTGCTTGGTTCTGATCTTGAATATTCATAATAATATTACATAAAAATCATCTTTTGACCAAGTGAATTATCTATCAAATTTAATTAATTAGTTAATCGGATAATTAAATAATTCTATATTAATAACTCAGAGCTTTACTTGAGAGGCAGAAAAGCTAATATAAAACAAATAATTTGTTTTGTAATAAAAATTTTTACAATTTAACAATCAAACAAATTAATTCTTTTTTTTTTTAAATAAAACACTTTTGTGGTTGGAAATTAACAGTAGTAGTAGGGTTTAATTGTCTGTCCTAAATGTGGGTTAGTTTCAGCCGCATTCATAAATTCTTTCAGATATTTGATTATTCAAAAAGGAGGATTAATGAATGGAAACACTACTTGTAAAAGATTTACTCTTGGAGGTAGAAATTATTTTTTTCATTAATTAATAATTTTTATTGTATTTGTTAAGTTAGAGCTAGCATTAGTAATTTCAACTGCTTGATTTTGGTGATAAGAACTAAATCTAGATATTCATGACTTAATTTGTTCTTTGATTCATTGGGGTGTGCAACATTCTGGGAAGATTAATGTCTTATATTCAATGTGTGGACACACAAAAATATAAAATTTGGGAATGCATCAGTCAAATTCAATTTTAAAAAATCATACTTTATTTTTTTTAAAAAGAAATTAAAATCATTTTTAATATATATAAAATTTAATAAATCTAAAATTTAGACAATACAAACATATAAAATTGTTTAAAAAAAAGTTTTTATTCTATTCTTTAGCATCCTCAATTCCACCATTACCAATAGCAAATGTTGCTTCAGCTTCTGGTAGACATGGTGAATCATATATTTTACATATACGATTTTCTTTAGAAGCTTTACGAAAATAAAGTCTTTAAAAAAAAGTTCAACAAGACATTAATCAAAGTTACAATATATATACACAAATAGATTTAGTGATATATAATAATAATTACCTTGTAGTTGAAGTATGTGCCATGATATTTCCTCCTACTGGTTTCTTAGTATCACCACCAAACATAGCCATATTACCATCAACAGTAGCAACAACTTGATTTGTCACAACAACAGCCACACCAAACTATATAAATAATGTGTCATTAATTAATTAATTCAATTATCCATTAATTCATTCTACAGTAATCACAAAAAACATATATATATATATATACTTCATCAGCCAAACGTTGGAGAGATCGCAAGAATTTTGCTAGATGCATTTGACGTGCAGCCAATTCACCCCTTCCAGCATAATCAGTTCTATACAAAGCTGTTACACTATCAACAATTAGTACAGCAAATCTAAAAATTGTTAAGAAAAGAAAATCAATTGATTTATTACAATAAACCATAAACTTAAGAATTAATATTAAAATTAATTGAACCTTGTCTCTGCCATCATTCCAGCAGCATTAACTAAAAGATCAAATTGATGGTCTGTGTTATAAGCTCTTGCTACTGCTACATTGTCTAATGCTTCTTCTCCATTAAGTCCAAACCTTTCTGCAATGGCAACTAATCTTTCAGGTCTAAATGTATTCTCTGTATCAATGTAAATACATTTTCCTTCAGCACCACCCACACTTGCAGGAAGCTAAAAATACATTATAATAGAATAAATATTTTAATATCACTAAATAATAAATATGTTGATAAACTATTTACTTGACATGAGATAGCAAGCGTGTGACATAATTGACTTTTTCCAGTACGAAATTCACCAAACAATTCAGTTATTGAACCTGTTTCAATTCCTCCTAATATAAAATAAAAGAATTACATCAGATCAGATTTAATTATATATTTTAAATTTGATGTTTATAGGCCACAGAAAACATTTCATTACCTCCTAAAATATTATTAAGCTGGTCGGATCCTGTTGTGATGTAAATAAGTTCATGTCTTATTTTTTGGACTTCTGTTGCTGGTTGAAATCCTAAATTTATTAATTTACCAACTATCCATAAATATAAAAGTGTATATCAATCAAATCGTGTGAATATAAATAATAGTAATAATAATAATAATAATAATAATAATAATAATAATAGTAATAGTAATAGTAATAGTAATAATAACAATAATACCTTCAGTTAGTATTTTTTCAACTTTTGCTTCGGAAATTCCCTTAATGCTTAATAATGCTTTTCTAGGTGTATATGCAACTGACTCAAGCGTGTGAAAACCATTATCTTTGAGTTTTTTGATATCAGTAGTATTTATTCCGAATTGCTTTTTAATTTTATTATATATCAAATTATTAAATTATTATTATTTAGCTCCTATAATAAATACTTTTTTAGCTTTTTACCTCTAATTTTTCAATTGCCGTATAGCCACAATTATATTCTTCAGACACTTCTTCTTGAAGCTCTTGCTCTTCTTTATTATTGGACATTGTTAAATATTATTTATTAAAGAATTAGTAATTAAATAAGTGAAAAAGAAGGAAATTGTTTTCGAATATCGTGTTTTTATATCCCTTTGAAAACAAATATGTCCTACCTAACTGACGCGTCTCGCCTTATTTGTCATACCAGAATTTTTATATTTGCAAAACGAGCAATTTTAGCCTAGTACTAGATAATAATTATTAGGGCGCTGACATATATTAGCTAATATCATTTTAAATACGATGCGCTGACATATATTAGCTAATATCATTTTAATAGTAGCGCTTACTCCCCCACCCCCAAGTAAGACATTTTGATCACGTGTATGACAATCATTTGCCTTTTTAGGTATCAACAAAGCACAAGCGAAATTATGTGAATTCGCAATTCACATATGTGAAATTCAAATTTACATATGTGAAATTCAAATTAGCCAATCAGAAT